>JAQIVB010000015.1:0-16439 GCA_034698005.1 Lithobius nodulipes
TTTTCGCCACCCTCCTGACAATAGGATCAACAATTTTCGTTCCCCCTCTCGATTTAGCCGACCCTCCTCGGTTGATAAAATAACCTTGACTCTTCCCCAATTTTGGACTATTTCTGATTGCTGGAATGTGAGATGGTCCTTCACACCTGCCCCTAGGGTATTTTCCACCGGATATATAACCCTTGATTTGGCTTTCCATTGGCAGTCGCTCTTATGAGGCCTAGTAGGTGTCATGTTGATTAGGCGGATTGGAGTCAGGTGGGGAGGCTTTAAATGGGTAACCGAGGACGGTTATGTCTTCAGATTCAAACGGAAGAATAAAAATGGATCGATTTACATGTTGTGTCAGAACAAGGACTGTGCTGCAACATCTCACGTGCATTTTAATGAAGCATACGAAGACGAACCAGAAGCTGCCACTAAGTAGCTGCCACTAAGCTGCCACTAAGTACCTTTCTGCAGCCATTTTTGCCACTCTTTGCCCAAATAGCAGCCAGCTGAGTCTTTCAAAAAACACTGGCAGCATCCTCTAGACTAAGCTATTCCCAATGAAAAAAAATATATATTTTAGGATAGCGTAGGTGTAGTCTTATTTAAAAAAAAAAGAACAATAAAAATCAATGTATATTTTTTTGCATGTATGAGATAACCTGTTGTTTAGAAAGGAAGCACAGGCTACAATCTACACTATATAATCACAAGCACGTAGCACATTTTGCCTAAATGCAATAAGCAATAGGAAAAAATTAACATTTTGTCAGCCTAGGCTGCTTTAAGTTCTTTCTCTTTAGCTTTTTTAGCTTTGTTTAGTATTTTTACACCTTTGGCGTTCTGGATCGTCTCTTCTTTGTTTCACAGTTCTTCAATAACCCGATGTACAAAGATGATTTTTTTAGTAAAATATTTTTTTTTGTACAATAGATGAATACAATTACCCAAAAAAATGAGTTTAGTTTTATAAACTAGTTAGTTTAAATAAAATACATTTTTTTGAATTGGTCCCAACACCTATGTCATCTTCATTTCTTAATCGTTTTGTAGCTCGATTTTGCCACCAGAGTTCGCTATTTGATACGTAATCAAACTTACATACAAATCGTACCCTTTCTACCTGTCGTATCATGTTACCTCTATTACCCTTATTGTTATATAGTGGTATAAATAGTTAAAGCATTAAATTAACCGGTAAAAAGTGCCGATTCAGGCCTCAGTTTGTGGAAAGAGGCGCGCTAAATTAGTTAAAAACCACATGGGTTTGGTCATTGCTGTTACTGTCATTGCTGTTACTAAATAGTTACAGAAATGAAACTTCGCAACAGAAATAACAATTTCTGACATGTTAATGAGAATTAATGAAGACATTGTTACAGGTACAAGTCATTACTGTTACCACTTGTTTACTTAATATTTTTAATTGTTTATTGCAAGCAACAATAAACACAAATGGCAAACATAATAAAGTGTTCACATACGGAATTTTTTTGGAGCCTTTACAATGCATGTAAGCGTATTTTACAAAAACATTTGTAATTCAATTTTGAAATACGGCTAAACGAGATGAACCAATTTTGCAAAATTTGTTACTTTTAATCCTTTTTATACTGATATTTTTCACTGAAACCTAATGTAGCCATGGAGTGATGCAAATACAACAGTTTGTTTCTTCTTTGACTTATATTTTCATTAAAATTAGTCTTTTGTCACAGTAACAGGTGTGAGACTCTTTTTCGTCATCACATTATTTTACGACATTAGTTAATACAAGAATGAATTATTTACTGTATAATTAGTGGCGCATAGTACTTATCGTTTAATTTAGTGTCCATTAATAAGGATTTCATTATATCAATCATACTAATAGATCGAAGTAGCAGCGGACAACCAAGTAACAATTTCATTTGAAACATTTATTACAAGTCAAGTACATACAAAAATAATACACTAGTTCATGGCAAGCAATTTACGTTAATCCCCAAAATACTTAACAGGGCGTGAGTCCTTTCCATGGCGACTCGGTGCATCATCCCCTCCTCGAGCACAATGTCGGAGTCCTAACGGGTTGTGTACCTGGCGTAGTCCATGGCGATGTAACAGGTGGAGTCCAATACGAAATCCAACGGGCGAAGCTGATGAAAGACCAAACCCGTCCAGCGGTGCAAGAGACGTCTCTCTTAGCGGCACCACTGGACAAATCTTGACGCAACGCAGCATGGGGAAAGCTAAGTTCACTCGGCGGCGAACCAACTCCTCCTCCCTTTCGTCCGATCCCGACGGCTCGCTCCCTCGTTACGGCAACACCTCCGTCTCTCCGCCCCGTCAGCAATGGTAGTGACGATGTGGGTTAGTAGCGACCAATCAACATGATCCCCGATGAGCAGATGTGTCGTTGCTACATTTTGCAGTCGAATATATCCAACACCTCATTTGCATAATGGCACATGTGTTTTTGTGATTACACAATTTATTTATAAGTAGCACTCGCAGTCACAAATTCACAAATATGAAGCATCCGAGTTTTAACACAACATATGCATCTTTGTAGCACTTTTATAAATCGTGGTTGTTTATCGGAATGCATGTAATTAACGCTTTCATTTATGACGTCATCACGTCGCTTCTCGTCCAAGCATTCGTAATGTGACGCGTTTTGAGGTGAGGAGGAGGCACACAAATTACTCGTCACAAGACCCCCCCCGCCTCAATTAGAATTCGTCCTCGAATTCAAATGAAACGCCATTTTTGCATTAGCAGACGAATTTATCATTTCCACTTGTAGATTTCACTCACACTGTGCACATTTTGGATAACCCAACTCCAAGCCGTCGATGCATCGCTATGATCGTCTCGAATTAACACAACAAATTCACTTGCCAAGATATCCATTTTCAACAATAACACTAAACCTAAACTTGCCATATTTAAACACTATAAATTCAAATTCTTCACTGAAAAACATTTTGTGGACATCAAAATCTCTTAAAGCCATGATTATTAATACACTCAAACCTTAACCTAAATTGTACTTAACGTAACATTCTCTTATACTCACATTTAATTTTATACTTTCCCTAACCGAATCGTCAAAAATGCTAATCAATTGGCATATAGAAACTCCATCAAGCTAAATTACCCCGTTCGCTTGTTTATTGGAAAATTTAATTAATGTGAATTCAAAAATTCACTGTTTAGCTACAACAGTTGTCTAACCCGCACAACGTCTCCCAGCAGCCAAAATTTTTTGTCTATACCAATCAACAACAAAATTTAAATTCAAACAAAATCGCTACCAACATATATTCAATTGTCACCTGGCTGCCAGTTGTCCTTCGTCTCCAGTCATTCTCATATTACTTACAATAACCAATTTAAGTCACAAAACGTTAACGTTTACCCAAGTGAAAAATATCTCATGACTACCATGACATATTCGCCTAAAGTCAACTTCACCCTTTTCGACAAATAAACCATGCAATATTCCTTCCAACCAACATAAACTTCCATTCCAAACTAAGAAATAGGGAGAGTTTAGGTCAACAAGTTTTGTCCACAACGTTAGAAGGTTACATGATAAGAGAAGACAGGACCTAAGACAAAATGCGACTTAGAATTATATTTCTTCCTGAACTTCTTACCTAACCTTCAAACAGACAATTAAACTCATCAATTTAAGATACAAAATAACCGCTTGCAATCACGGTACAATTTCCATCCCTAAACACTCCTCTACACACACGCATTTAATCCTTTAACACTCATTTATCTCGGTACACCGCGACCCTTTAAAAAAAAAAAAAAATGATTTTTTCCAATGAGAACTCTCACGTACATCATGAACCTTTAAATTTATATCCTACCGAAGAAAAATTACTCTATATTTAAACCAAACATCCCACATTTACTCTTAACCTGTACAACACACAATAGCCAACCGCTGAACAACAAATACAAAACATTAACCATTTACACACGCGCATCTCACCCCTCCCCTTCACCTACTATCTTATAATCAACTTCATAAAACCACCAGTACCTAAATTTGTTTAGGGGGCTATCGGCAATTTTAACAAAACTAACCACAAAACAGGAAGTTTAGCAGGAGAGGAAAATACCGCACACATTACGCACTACAAAAAAAAATATGTGATTATACACAGAATTTTTCCGCACTCACCCATTCGCTCAACCCACTCGCACAGCAGTACGCAAAACACAAAAGCTCATTCCATACCTCACACCATACAACTCCTAGCATACCAAAACCAAATTTCCATTTTACTTTAAGGGGGAAAAAACCCTGTTTTAACTACAAATTTTGAAAACTTATAATTTATGAGACAAATTAATCGATTTCCCAAGGATCAAAAACCGGACATAGGCCCCCACTTGTGAGACTATTTTCCGTCTACACATTAATTTTAAGACATTGGTTATTACAAGAATGAATTATTTATCGTAATATTAGTGGCGCATAGCGCTTATCGTTTAATTCAAAGGTCTATTAACTAAGGACTTCATTTAAATCAAACTATTAGATCGAAGTAGCAGCAGACAACCAAGTAACAATTTCATTCAAAGCATTTATTACAGGTCAAGTACAAATAATAATTAAACTCTAGTTCATGGCAAGCAATTTACGTTAATTCCATAATACTTAGCAGGGCGTGAGTCCTTTCCATGGCTTCTAGGTGAACCATCCCCTCCTCGAGCACAATGTCGGAGTCCTAGCGGGTTGTGTTCCTGGCGTAGTCCATGGCGACGTAACAGGTGGAGTCCAACACGAAATTCAATGGGCGAAGCTGGTGAAAGACCAAACCCGTCCAGCGGTGCAAGAGACGTCTCTCTTAGCGGCACCACTGGACAAAACTTGATGCAACGCAGCATGGGGAAAGCTAAGTTCACTCGGCGGCGAACCAACTCCTCCTCCCTTTCGTCCGATCCCGACGGCTCGCTCCCTCGTTACGGCAACACCTCCGTCTCTCCGCCCCGTCAGCAATGGTAGTGACGATGTGGGTTAGTAGCGACCAATCAACATGATCCCCGATGAGCAGATGTGTCGTTGCTACATTTTGCAGTCGAATATATCCAACACCTCATTTGCATAATGGCACATGTGTTTTTGTGATTACACAATTTATTTATAAGTAGCACTCGCAGTCACAAATTCACAAATATGAAGCATCCGAGTTTTAACACAACATATGCATCTTTGTAGCACTTTTATAAATCGTGGTTGTTTATCGGAATGCATGTAATTAACGCTTTCATTTATGACGTCATCACGTCGCTTCTCGTCCAAGCATTCGTAATGTGACGCGTTTTAAGGTGAGGAGGAGGCACACAAATTACTCGTCACACAGGAATGACAAAAGACTCCAACCTATGAATTTTAAATATTTTTTTGCCTTACAAAATTAACAAATTAAGCTCAGCCGACAATTGCATGCGGTGGAGAGATGTATTATTAATCAGTTCCTAGCTTTACTTTATTGAATAACACATTTAAATAAAAAAAAGTTACGTTGCAGCCAAATTATACTCATTTGGTGGAATGACCCTTCTATCTACGCTTTTATCAAAGTCTCTTTTTGAGTGGCTTCTCCTGTTTTGTTACTGTCTTTAGTTTTTCTACTGGTTAGCCCTTAAAACATTTTTTTTACAGCAAAAACAGCAAATGATGCACCACATTTCATACACGTGAACGGTTTTTCTTCACTTTGAGGAATGCTGCTATTGCCGTAGGCTTAATTATATTTTAAACTATGCCGAATAATCTAGTTAGCCTGGGCCTCCAACAACAATTCATGCCTCAAGTCAACACAAATCCTATCCTGGTAATTTGTTGTAGGCAATTATAAATAGGCTGCTATTTGGGCAACCTAAGCTGCTATTTGGTTCAATGGTGGCTGCTATTTGGTACAATGGTGGCTGCAATTTGGGCTAAGGTAGCTGATGCAAAGACTACTGCATGCTTTTTAGAAACGGACAAAATTACCTAAAATGTTCGTCCCTACCACAACCATAAACCTCAAATTCACTTCTTAAAAGCACTTTAATGAAGTACAACAGTAGGATGACGTTCAACAATAGAATTGACCAGCGTATAACTTAGTGTTGCAAGCAAAACAGGCAGACAATCCCGCTTCACAACCATGAAAAAACCGATTGTTTGGATCAGGTCAGGGTTGCCATAAGAGCTTTTTTTTGCTTTTTATTTTAGTATCTCAAAATGTGCTTTTTTCGAGCCTTTTTCTGAGGTTATTGCTTTTTTAAATTTTCGCACCATACTGCCGTAAGTTTTCAGAAGAATTTTCTGGAATAATAGTTGGCTTGGTCATAAGCTATCTCCCATTGTTATCTCCCAATAACAAAAAAAGAAATACGCCACACTTAACTTTAATTTTCTGTATTGCGATTGGCTTGCGGAAATTGAATTAACTAATTTTCAACTTCAGTAAACTGTCCATACTTAATAATTATGGTATTTAAATGGTTAACTAACAATAGCAATTTAAAAACAATAAACATAAGATGTACGGTACATAATAGGTTTCCAGTTTTTCATTGTAGTTATTTTTCATAACTCTGGTAAGAAGACATTTGCTTTAGTAGGCTAACACTATTCTTTAATTAAGTTGTTACTTTTTTTGTACAAAGTATTTTTTAACCACGAGGTGATATTTAAATAGTTGTAAAATATTTAGACTTTTATGTCTTTTCAAAATGTTGTACAAAGTTTTGTTCTGAGTGTTTGGAAATATAATTTTTATTATTTTATTTTGTAGTGTTTGAAGTCTTTTTAGTTCTTTTGGTTTGGCTAGACCGTATATTTCAATAGCATAATGCAAGTGAGACTTAATCCATGAATCATACATTTCTGTTTTGGCATAAGCGATCTAATTTTTTTAATCAATTTATCAACATGTGCGTCAAAGGACCACTTTTAATCTATTGCAACACCTAAATATGTTATGTTTGAGACCCATTCAATAATAAACGTGTCTCATTCGTTTAAACTGTTGCTTACCCACGGTTTAAGTTTAGTATTTGGTGGGTCTACTTGTTTATGTTTGAAAACCAGTTTTTTGCTTTACTTTCATTGGTATAAACATAATTTTAAAAACACCAGTTTTGCATTTTTTTCCCGGTTTTTTTTTTGCATTTTATGATGGAGAAATTGTAAACTGTTTTTTTATAATTACATCAAAGATATCATCTGCAAACACTGAGATCTATTTTGCGCCTATTTCATCGTTACGCCGTTTATATAAATTAGAAAAAAATTAGTCCAAGTGCAGACCCTTGCGGTACACCACAGACCATATCTTGTTCTTCGCTGTAATTTCTATTTAGTTTTGTTACACAGTAGGCCTACCTTTCTTCAAGATAACTTTAAAAAATTTTACGTAATATATTTTGAAGGACAATTTTAAAATTTTTTTGTCTAGTATATTTCTATTGACCGTATTAAAAGCTTTTTGGAGAGCGACAAATGTAGCACCCACAATTTTCCCTTGTTATAATGCATTTGGTATTTTTTCGTTTACAGATTTAAGTGCTTCGTTGCTTCCTTTTTTTTTTTAAACCAAATTGATCATTTGAAATAATTTTGTTTTCATTCAAGAAACTTTGTAGTCGATTTTTCTGAGGGGGCCAAACCTAAAACGGCGCCCCCCCCACCAAAAAAAAATAAAGAAATATTTTGGGGAAATAAAAAATATTGGGGAAATAATCTATGCAAAGCAAAAAGAATTCTGAGGAAATTCCTACCAATTAAAAAAATATTCCCATCATGTCAATTAGTAAACTTAGGGAAGCATACAACAACAATAGCGTTCATTCAAAGGGAATTCTGAGAGCTCAGCGTAACTCAGGGAAAGACGGCTTTAGCTATTTGAAATGACTAATGTTATATATTAAAAAAAATTAACTTGTCGTCGTCTGTCAGTAGGGGCGCAACCAGGATTTCGTTAACGGGGGCGGGGGGGGGGAATACGGCCCTGCGCGCCGAAATTAAGTGGGTATCCGGAGCTCAACTAGCCGTTGGGGGGGAGGGGCGGACCCCCCTCCCCCGGTTGCGCCCCTGGCTGAGTCTGCTTGGAACTACAAGTTGGAACTCAACTTCTCAATATGCTCCTCTACCCAACTTTTTTGATAAAGGACGACGCCTGGAGGGGGGGGGGGGCGAGGGCCTCCAAGAAGTTTGGCCACCCCCCTTTCGCCCCAACATAAAATAAATGTTTATAATTTTATTTATTTTATGAGGAAAATGTCAATTTTTCACCCTTAAACGGTCGTTTGGAGGGTGGGAAAAGGCTATTTCAGACCAGTACCTCCACCATTTCTGCGATATTTGCACCTGCTTGATAGGCTTTGCTTACGTTACGAAACTGGTTGGCCCCCGTGAAATTAACTGTCGCCCTGCATAATCAGCAGTCATTTTTCGTGCACTTGGATCGTTACAGATAAGCCACTTGTTGCTGTGTTTCAATACAGACAAGCAATACAGAATCAACCCCCAAACCAAAACTGGTAAAAGGGGCCTCCAAGTTCTGCAATACTGTGGCCCCTTGAAGTGTTGATATCAGAACGCCAAGCACTAGCTACAACTTGCCACGGGGAATTTTTAAACCAAAGAGAGCGGAATCCTTGTCGGGGATTCGAGCCTCCTTGCGGCTCCAAAGTTCTCCTGGTAATTTGTCGTTAGTGTTTCCACCATTCAAAGTGCTACAGCACTGCAGAAACTGGATGTCCCTTTTACCAGTATTGGTTTTGGGGTTGATACCACGGTGTTAATTTTGAAAATTATTAACAAAATTCGGATAAGGGCCAAAGAGACGTTCGACGCATTAATACAGGTAACATGCATTATACACTTTACTGTATTCCTACCAATTAAAAAAAATTCGCACTGGCTACTTCCACGTCCACCGTGACTGTCTAGCATTCACGTCTTGCACTGGATTGGTCAGTCGCGTGGGGGCGGGGGGGCTTAAGGCACAGAATTTCCGATTGGAAGAAGTGATGTTATTTTACCATGGTTTAGAGCACACTCACTACGTGTAGCCCCACTGTGGTTAGAAATTGTCGTGCGGTAAGCAAAACGTCCTGCTCTAACGTGGGGAGTTCCAGTTGAGGTCTAACGTTAATCCTGGGCCTGAGTTGGGTATTAGGAAAATCTGGCGATTTCCAATGCGAAGTAAGTTGAGGGTTAAGGAATGTTTAGTCCTTAAGCCGAAGCCTAACTTAATACGGAGCAGTTAGTCCCAGGCTAAAAAAAAACATTGAGTTCCATTCAGGTTTAGCGATAATCCTCGGGTTAATGAGCATGGTTGGCCTGGGATTAAGGACAAAATTTAGACCCACGCACGAACGGCATGGTTTAAGTTGAGGTTCTTTCGAGAGCGATGCTTCACTGCACGACGTGAGCGCGACACAGGAAAGCCTTTGGAAATCAGCTTCACTGCATAACATCGATTTGCATGTTACGTTATGTTACCATAGTTGGTGGAGGGGGAGTATGACGATGTGTTACGTAACATGCTAATTTTCGCTGCAAACTTCAGTGTGTATTATTCAAATTTATCGTACATATATTATACGTGTGAATTATTTTTCGAAATAGTGGTATAAAAGATTTCTAATAATAAAAAAACTAATAAAAAAAACTCTAATAAATCTGTACATAAATCTGGAAAAACGAGCGCAGTGCTACTGTTGACAGGTGATATGACGTCACATGAAGAGTATTAACCAATCAGAGTAAAGTACTAGCTAGACCTCAACATGGAAATCGCCAAAGGTACCCAGTACTACTTTAGGCAAAAGGTCGGGGTCTAGCTAGTACTGTACTAGTAAAACCCCAACTTAGACTAGCATTGAACTCACTAGTAAATGTAGTCCGAAGCTTAGTCCTGAGGTCGGGGTTTAGCTAGGCCGGGGCTTACATTAGTACCAGTCGTGTTTAGACCTCAACTGGAAATCCCCACCGTCAGCTTTCCCACGTCGTGCGCTAAGCCCCGGTCCCAACGCGAGTGACCAATAAAGTGCAAGACGTGAATGGTAGACAGTCACGGAACGCGAAAGTAGCCACTGCCAAAAAATATTCCCATCATGTCAACTGGTAAACTTAGGGAAGCAAACAACAACAATAGCGTTCATTCAAAGAGAATTCTGAGAGCTCAGCTCAGCGTAACTCAGGGAAAGACGGCTTTACCTATACTTGAAGTTACTAATGTTACATAGGCTATTTTGTACCTTACTGGCAACACGGCTTGCTTTAAGCTTTAAGAAGTATGTAAGCCTTTTATGATAAGCTTGAATCAAATCAAGCAGACATGGTAAAAAGAAATTGATTACTTAACGCGCAAAATCAAACCTTGCAAAATGAAATCTTCAAAACGTATGTTTCAAAACGTATAGCAACTTAAGTAAATAGATTCTTCAAACAGTGATTTAATTATTCAGTGTATTATCATCACGTTTTTCATGATTGACCTGATGATGAGCCTTAATCATTTGTTTGTTCCAACGAAATAAAATTTATTTTGGCGCCCCTGCCTTCGTGCGGAGGGGCTCCCTGCCACCACGCCACTATTTTGAAGCAATAAATCGGTTAGCCATAATTATGGCTCTTTTCAACTAGGCCACGAAGTCGGCGTTCAAATTTACCATGGTTCAGATAATCGAGAATGTGTCCTGTATTATTTACTGCACCAGTCTGTGTTTACTGACAAAACTTTTTCAGAACACTATTTTACTTTTAGAAAACTTCTTTCCGTTCTGCTTCAATTCACAAATTATTTTACCGCTTAAACTGGAGCCTGGAATACAACGAATCTAGGGTAAAAAGCCACGGAAGAAAGCCTACGGACAAAAGGCTGAGGAAATAAAAGCCGAAGAAAAAAATCCGACGAAAGAAACCCCGAAGGAAAAAAGGCGACCGGAAAACAAAGCTGCAGGGAAAAAACGGGAAAAAGTATAAATAAAGGAAAATAAAATAATTTTTTGTAGCTAAACCTAACCTGACCTAACTAACTAAGCTTGTCTGAACTAACCGAACCTGACTAACCTACAGGCACGGACTGAGAATCAAAATATTACCGGGAAAACCGTTAGGATGGCCCTATTTCCACGGGGCCATAGTCGTTACCCCCGCCCCAACCTGCAATGAAAAATATTTTAATAAACGGTAGCCAAAAAAAATAATATTGGGATAGGCCCTATTTACGGGAAAAAAATAAATTTTATTCCAATTTAAAAAGAAAAAAAAAATTAGCATTTGCGATAAATCAAATAAAGGTAAGGGAAAACGAAGCCAGTCAGCGAAATCATACACAAATAACGAAATTCTGTATATCATTCTGTACATGTTTTTTTTTGTATGTTTATTTAATTATTTACGATAAATAATAAGTTTCTTCCAGACATTTTTACAACAAAATTATAATTTCGTGGTGGTTTCATGTAATAAAGCGAGCAGGAAGTTTGCTTGCAGCAGTTTTGCAGTCATTGGTTTGCCACTAGAACATTAACTTGAAGAGAGCAAAACGGTACTTGCATTTCAAAGTAAAGTTTAGAAAGTGGAATTAAAATTATTCAAGGCAATTTTTTTTAATTCATTTTAAGAAAAATAAGCCTAATGAAGCCAAAAAAAATTCCTAAATTATAAAAAAAAACTGTGACACCGAAAAAGTAAATTGAAACATTGGAAAGGGGCCCTGGTGTCAAGGGGCCCACAGGGAATTTCCCAATTACCCGGTGTTCCAGTCCATGCCTGCTAACTTACCAAACCCAACCTAACCTAACCTAATCTACCTAACCTAACCTACCTAACCTAAACTGTAGCTACCGAAAGTATATTAGGGCTCAGGTACTATTTAACCACAATTAGTTTAATTAATTTTTTTTATAACGTTAATGTGTTGGCACATTTTTTCGGCTTTTTCTTACACGAATATTTTTTTCTTGGATTTTTTTTCGGGTTTTTTTCTGGCTATTTTCCTTCGGCTTGTTTTTCCGCTTTTTTTCATGGATTTTTTTTCAGCACCCCATTATGCGCATCACACGTCTTGATGCTCGAAATGTTTAAGCCAGAATGAAACGCTGACCATGCATATACAAATTGTATTCTAAATAGAGTTTCACTCACGAAAATTGGCCTACCTGTCACTGCAGTAAATTGAACCATTCAGCACCGAAGCACCAATCAGTTATAACAATCATACAAAACGCCAATACGTTCGCCAAGTTCAACAGGTGATAAAACTCAAGAACCAAAGTCTTCCAAGGAAACACCTTGGCGCTGTCGGCGCCAAGGTTTATTTCCTTGGAAAAGTTTGATAGTTGAGTTTTATCAGTTGGGGGTGACTTGGCGAACGTACTTGGCGAAATGGTATCACTATACTTTCTAAGGCGAACCGTTTGTTGAACTTGGCTCTTTTTTTGACTAGTATGGTTTTTGTATATCACCTCTTTTTGTAGTATGCGTCCTTCACTGCATATTAAAAGCTTTCCATTGCATAATTAATTTATTGAAGACCCTTTAAAACGGCCAAACTCTCAGTCGAAGTCATTGTCTCGGTCGAAGTCCCTGAAATGAGGTTTAATAGGCGTTGGCGCTGTTGGTAGCTGTTTGACTGATTGTTGGTGCTTTATTGACAACAATTCTAACAATGCTTCTAACAATATTTTCGTGATAACGCGCCCACCCACGCAGCACCTTATGACCCCACAGTCCTGAAACTACCAAACGTATGCAGTTTATGTCGCCCCCTAAGTGGTGGCAAATCTGAAATCTGTACTCCTTTAGTTATGTCTACAGCCGGTGATAAAAGTCTGTGGAAATTGACATAGGATTTTTGTATCCACAAGGAGACGGAGAAGAAGAAACACGAAATCAGCGATGTTGAGGTCCATTGTGCACAAAACGGGGCTTTGTGCCGAAGCCCAAATCAACTTGAATTTTTGTCACAAACCAAAGGCCTTCCACTTTCACCATGTTTAAATGATTTCCATCGCATAATTAATTTCATCCAGAACCCTGAAAACAGCCAAACTCTTGCAAGCTAGCTAGGCATAACAATGCACGACGCAACAATACAACTTGGCTAAGGATGTGCTATAGCGTGTAATAATATTATTCTGCTGGAACTGATCGCTATTATTCCCCGCGGATTTACTACACGAACAGAAGGGAAATTGATCGCAGTCATTTCTAGCGGCTGTATAGAGTGTACACAGAACAAGAATTTTGTGTACTTTGGCTACAACAAGTCATCAAAATCGCCGCTAACCAAGTCATCAAGTCAACCGAGTCACCAAGTCATTAAAATCGCCGACCATTGTTGCATCGCTAAGAGCCAAAAGCCATCGGTACGTTAATTCGACTCTTTAGCCTCATAAAATATCAATAAAATCTTGTCACTGACAATATAATTACGTGTTTAGAAACAAAGAAACGTATTTTAAAATGCTGGCGTTTCCCGTTGGTTACTTAGCAACGACGATGACTCTAACCAACTCCGAACGTTGTATGAAGACGTAAGAAAGCGGTGTGAAAATTTCAAGCGCAACCAATAAAAAGCTGAAGTTTTATTTAAAAAAAAATGGAAGCGACATAATACTTTATACAGCGCCATCTGCCAAGAAAACGACAAACAATAGCTGCCCCAAGTACACGTTAATGCGTAAAGGCCACCGAACACACGCTATACTTTTGTCGGCACTTCGGGCAAAACCGTACATGAACCACAAAACCGTACGAAACCATGCAAAACCGTACAAAACAAAACCGTACATGCACAAACGGTGCAAAACCGTACAAAACAAAATAGCACAAAACTGTACAAACCCCGGCATACAAACCAAAACTGAATAACAACCTTTTAAAACCAAACCATACAAAACAAAACCGTACCTAACCGTACAACGGTGCGCGGAAAAAAAGCCACGAAAAAAGTAAACGGAAAAAAAAGCCACGGAAAAAAGCCCCAAAAAAATGCCTCGAAAAACATGAAAACTTGGGTAAATTCGTCAGGTCAGGTCAGGTCAAGTTAGGTTAGGTTAAATAAGGTTAGGTTTTTTCGGGGCTTTTTTCCCGGGGCTTTTTTTCCGTGTACTTTTTTCCGGGGCTTTTTTTCCTAGATTCCAGTACAACACATAACCGTACAAACTTGTACAAGACAAAACTGAACCAAAACGGTATCAAAACCTCACGTGTACAAAAGGTGCAAACTGTACATACTGTACAAACCCATACAAAATAAAACTGAACAAAAACCGTATAAAACCTTCAAAACAAAACCGCATATATAACTGCACAAAAATAAAAATTTACAAAACTTAACTGCACAAAACTGTACAAACCCATACCGTTACAGTACAGAAACCGATACTATCACTCCCTTATTACTTGTTTATCATTATTAGCCTTACTTGTTTACCTTCGCCACGCTGCGCTGTTAGGCCTAACGTACGCAAACTTTACAGCAAGCAGGCACCCTCCCCATACCCGAATCCAGGAAAAAAGGCTCAGAAAAAAAAAGATATATTGTTCGGCTTTTTCTTCTGTGGCTTGCTTTCCCCCGGCTTTTTTTTCGCGGCTTTTTTCCCTCTGCTTTTTTTTCAAGGCTTTTTTTTCTGCCCCCCCCCCCCCCACACACACACACACCCCCACACCCCCAGAGGTTTACTGAACAAATCAATGTACACTGTACACAATGCCTATACTCATGAATAATTCAAACTACACGACACGTCACGACAGCACGCGATCAAAGATGAAAGCCCCCATGGAGAGAGGTGACAGCAGCTAGTTACCTGGTCATAGATAACTTTTAATGTAGTGTTATATAAATTTTTATTTTTTATTGTGTCCTCTGAAGAAGATGCGCAGCGATAGTTGCATCGAATATAAAGGTTTAAAATTAAATTGCGAGAATATAGTCTACGAAGCTTGATAACACTTTACAAAAGAAAAGTAATTTTTCCTTTGTAAAGTGTAGTTTGAATTCATGAGTTCCTACACAGTTTCTGCTGTACCTTTACTATAGGTATTAATTTATCTACGTGGAACAGCACTTTATTCCCGCATTAAGTTTTCAGCGGGATTTAGCGTTAACAATGTTGTATTTGTTATTAATGTTTGTAGAACATAATTCAACTGTGTTATGCATCAGGGAAAGGGGCGCAAGGCAGAGAAGGGGAAAATTAAAAAGAACTTGGCGAGCGAGAGATGCCAATCTCAAAAGACATAAACGAAATTTTACACACATTTAAGTACCTCTACCTGTCCTGCCAAGACCGTATTGCGCCCAACAGTGTCCGTACTTTCGTACTTATTTTAACCCTTTTTTTTTATTTAGAGAGGGACAATTTTACCAAGCCCTGCATCCAGAAACTTGGGGTCTTTAACCTGCAAAAATCAACAGGAGCACGTGCACGTCCAGGGCCCTCTCTACCCGAACGTGAGGGGCGAGATTAACACACGGAAAATCCCCAAAAGGCATCCCCGGGGAGCGGGGATCGATCAGTGATCAGAGGTTGATCAGTGGTGGCATTTGGAAAAAAAAAAGTTGGTATAGGCACTTCAGGACCCCTGTAGACGCAGTATGCAAAATTTAGTGGCCGTAGGTGCAACTGGGTCGGATCCTATGCGAACATACAAACGTACAAACTCTCGTAAATATATAGTAGTTTAACAACACTAGCAAAAAAAAATATATTACTTTTTTCGTTCTGCGTTTTAATATCGAAAACAGGCCCGGGCCGGTGGAACACATTTTCCGGACCGGTTAGGCTGACCCAGGTTGCCCCTGTATGCAGTTGGACAAATTCCTATGCTTTTAAAATGACTTTAATACGTAATTGTACAACTAAATTACGCGACATGCGTTTAGTCACATTAAGTCGTAGTGTTTCATGTGGAACTCCAATCAAGACTTCAATATACAAGGCAGGGCGTTTTGCAATCCCCTACAGTGAACATTACAGGGTCAGCTTGTCTGAGGGAGAGCTTGTTGTTGGGGAGTTGGGGAACCACATTTGGATCGTTCCCGTCAAGGTCTGCCAACGACAAGCTATGCCACTTTTATAAAGTGGGATAGAATGTCGGGACCGCTGCCGTCATTTAGACACAATTTTGTACTTGGATCGTTCACGTCAAGGTCTGCCAACGACAAGCTATGCCACTTTTATAAAGTGGGATAGAATGTCGGGACCACTGCCGTCATTTAGACCCAATTTTATACTTGGATCGTTCCCGTCAAGGTCTGCCAACGACAAGCTATCCCACTTTTATAAAATGGGATAGAATGTCGGGTCAAGCCCCGTCATTCAGACCCGTTTTTTTACTTGGATCGTTCCCGTCAAGGTCTGCCAACGACAAGCTATCCCACTTTTATAAAATGGGCTAGAATGTCGGGTCCAGCCCCGTCATTCTA
>JAQIVB010000016.1:0-16247 GCA_034698005.1 Lithobius nodulipes
GCCCAGGGGGCGTTAACTCGGTGATTTACGGTATTATATTTCAAACTGTTTACTTATTGTAAGTAACTGATGTGAGTCAAGGCAATGTTTATTTTTTAACCATAAACTGGTTGTTAAAGTAAGGCTCTTCTTGCAGTTAAGTCTTTACCGAATTTGTTAAGAGTACAACTCTATCTAAATTATTAACGTCAGGCCAAGCTTGAAAAAGTAGCAAAGCTACTAAAAAAAACTTTTGTAGTCCCTAGAAGTGTGTGCTACACTGGTAACAAACTTTCAAAATTCTTTAGGGTAGGTAGTCACCAAAAGACAAACTTAATTGCGTGTGGAAAAGCGACAACTTGCCTTTTCTTCCAATTCTACTTGCGTTATGAGTGTCTCTTCAGCATACACCATCTCACGATCACGTTTCAGCGAACGTCCCTCTCTGTCCACTACTTTCCAGATGCATAGCGTTCCATCTTCAGCACCCGTAATCAAGTACTGGTCATCAAAGGTGATTTTAATCTGAAATCATTATAAAGTTGGAATTAAAAAGCAATTAAAGTGATGTGTACTTGCTTAATTTGGCCCAGGGCCACCTAGAACATCGTACAGCACAAAAAGACCGGTTAAAATAAGTCCAGTAGGCTGGTTGTCGTTTTACTCCACGCATCGGGAAAACTGGATTGGTTTGGAAGGTCTGGATCCGGCCATGTTTTGGCATTTCATTGTTATCGGAAATCGGAAAAATTGGAGCTTAAGGCTATTTAAAAAAAAATAAAGTTGGTTCTCGGCCATTTCTTAAAAAAATCAGTGCGGGCAGGTGGTTTTTAATTTTATTTTGGTGTTCGTATATGGAATGGCTTTTTCTTATTGTGGGAGGAAAAACACAGATTTTAACCAATGGTAAAATTGGTTTTTGTAGTTAAAAATACTTACGTGTAAAAATTTGCACTTTGCCAGATATGGGCAAATCCCATAGTCAAGAATAAACTCTAAACTCACCCATGGCGCCACCTCTCCCTGCCGGATGCGCCCTCTAGCGCCCAATGCGCATGCGCCACAGCAGCAACTCACTCTTTGACTTGACTCCGTGTGGAGAACAAGTAGATGTGGGGAGGCGGGCGGGTTACACGTAAGTATTTTTAACTACAAAAACCAATTTTACCATTGGTTAAAATCTGTGTTTTTATAGTCAAAAATACGTTAGTGTAAAAATTTGCACAGAATTTAACATACCCCTGGATGGTGGGTACATCAAAAACTGGCCCCGCGGAGAGAGTGGCGACTTTAATCACTGGTCCTCAATGTGGAGTCTGCACAACCTGCTGAACTGCCACAATGGGTCCCAGCGAGCATAAATCTCCTAGCTGACACGATAAGACCCACGAATAGTGTGACGTAAACGTGTTGGCGTGCTTCCATGTGGCCGCAGATAAAACCTCGGACACTGGAACCCAGTTGAGCAATGCCCAAGAAATGAACATCGCTCGAATCTCATGAGCATTGACATGGACTTCTGCGGAGGGTCCAAGCAGGTCCGCGTCGTAAGCTCTGGTCCTCACAGAACAACTCCACGAAGCAATCATCAACACCGTCGACTGTTGCGAGGACTTGTAGAAAGGGAGAAAACTGCGACCTTCCTCGACGATACTCGGGAGCTGTGGACCGAGAAACGTACTAACTGAGTGCACAAACAGGGCAGAGAAATCTCTCAGGCTCATCACGACCCACTAAAGGAGTGAAAGCCGGAAAAACACCATCGGTAAAGCATCTTGATCAGGTTTCAGTGTCTTCGCACGAAACTCTGGTCTAGTCCTCAGAGTCCATTCTTGTATTTGTCACCAAACTGCAAGCAATCGACCGAAAGTGCCTGCTACTCACTTTCTCGGCGACTTGAAGCCAAAGCCACAAGAAAACAATTTTCTTGGTCAAGTCAAGCATCGAGGAAGCCGTCATAAGCTCATAAGGCGCCTCTCGCAAAGCCCCCCAGAACGAGAGATAAATCCCAGGTCGGAAAGAGCTTGCGAATTCTGGGTCTCTCTACCGCAAAAGCCCGCATTAAAACCGAAAGTCGAAAATCACTAACAACTTGAGGTATTCTCAAAGCCTTAAAAATAGAATTTAAGGCAGATCGGTATCCCTTGATGACCGATCAAGACAATTTCTGATCTTCCAACCCATGGTTGAAGAACACAGATAAATTCACAACAGTGGGATGGAGTGGATCCACCGATCCTCTGCGACACCAATCATTTCAAACTCTCCACTTGCTTTCATAGTTCCTGGCTGTGCTGGAACGGACGCAAGCTGTGATGCGGGACGCAACCGCAGTTGGAAATCCATCTGCCTCGAAGACTCTGACGAGAGTCTCCAGGCGTGTAGATGCAGACAATCCGAGCTGGAGTGAATCACCAGCCCGCGTTGCAGCGTCAGAAGATCCTCCCGCTCCGACAGCTTCCTGGAATGGTCGATTAGGAGCTGAAGCAGAGACACCACTATGGTTGCGCTGGTCATGACGGGGCAATCAGCAGAAAGGTCCCTCGAACCTCCTAGATCTTGCGCAAGACTTTGGGCAGGAACCCAGTTGGCGGAAACAGGAATGTCCACATCCCTGTCCAATCCACAGAAAAGTCGTTCACTCCCCCAGCCCGAGGAACTGGCAGAGGGGAGAACATAATCCTTCAGTCTGACATCAGATGCTGTGGCAAAGAGATCTGCAAACGGTTTGCCCCACAGCAGGAACAGAGCTTTGCAGCAGACTTGATGCAAAGTCTTTTCTGTGTTCGGTGGCTTGGTCCTGCGGGACAAGCATCCGCTGTCACGCTCAGAAACCCTGGAATGTGAAGTGACTGCACTCGAATCTTCTGCTCCACAACCAGCTGCAAGATGGCCGCTGCTCGACGATGCAACTGGAGTGAGTGCATGCCTCCTCCGCTGCGCAAAAAAGTCATAGCAGTCGTGTTATCGCATTGCACTTGAAGATCCCGGCTCTGATCAAGTCCTGAGAGTGTTGCATGGCTAGGTGAACTGCCTTCACTCCAAGACGTTGATGTGCATGCGCCACTGATCTGGCGTCCAGGTACCTGATGTCCGGTACTCCTGGATGTGCGCCCCCCCCCTTCTTTCGATGCATCTGTGAACAAGATGATCGAAGACGTCGGGTCGTGAAGGGAAACTCCCGTCAAGACGTCGGGTGGATGGGACCACCACAACCACTCCTGAATGGAAAAAACGGCGATCTTTCAAACGATGTCGTCGAAAGAGCCGAATTGTACTACGAAACTAAAGTTGCGTGTCGTCGATAATCCCGATGACCCTGCCAAGCAGTCGAACTGTGAACTTGTCTTGACTGGCAAGACGACGAACAGCACCTTGTAAACTGGCCAAACGCTCCTGCGTTGGGTACATCCTGGCATCCGCCCAGGAGAACCGATTGCCCAAAAATTGAAAATCCCGTGCCGGAATGAGCCGAAACTTCGGCTGATTCACTCCTAGACCCAGCTGAACTAATAAGTCCAGCATGTCTTGAAGTTGACCTAAAAACCGTGCAGTGACCAGATGACGCTGTAACCAGTCGTCCAGGTACGCGTGAACTGCCATGCTCAGCAGGTATAGAAGACTAACACCGTGGTCCGCAACAACATGGTGAACAGCCATGGTACTGACGCTAGGCCGAAGGGTAGAACTTGAAAGTGATAAACCTGGCCCAGAAGATGAAGCACAACAGATGTTGGCACGAGCGATGTATGGGGATGTGTAGATACGCATCCCCAAGATCGATGCTGACGGTCCCTCCGTTCCACTGTAGTGAATCGCAGATGGACCCCGAGTCTCCTTCTTGAAAAGCTTGATGAACAAAACTTGTTCAGGCGCTTGAGATTGAATACCAACCGTAGCTACCAGTTTTCCTTGGCACAATGAAAAAAGGGGAATAAACCCTGGAGTGTCTCCCAATCGGGCAACCGCACGAAGGCTCCCTTGCCCAAGAGGTTCGCAATCCCGTCCGCTAGCCCTGGCTTGAAGGCAGAAAAGTGAACTCCCGTCAGAGACAATAGTCGTGGAGGGCAACACCACCTGATCAAACTCGACCACATACTATCTACCGTATGATGTGCCGTCAGAGACGATAGTAGTGGAGGGGAGGCGCACATCATGCTGACGCAGCCCTCTCAGATCACAGACAAAAACCATGTGTTGTCAGTGATACCCTCCCAACTTGACAGATGACTTGAAATCCGTCCGCCGACCGGATCCATCTGCATCTGTTATGTGACAGAAAACGGCGGTTGCACTTGACTGTCACTTGTTAGCAAACGGGGTGCAGCCAACGTCCTTTGCTGCTTCCCTGCTGCTGTCTGTTATCACTGTCATTGGAACGTGGCTTCCCTTGATAGGGTCGCTCCCATCCAAATTCATTTCCACGGACAAAAAGGGCAGACCGCACCAGCTGCCCATGTAGCTGTTGCTTGCCTTTGTTGTTGCCCCGACTGAAAAAGAAAGTCGTCTGACTTGACCCAAAAGGTTACTGCGACAGACGTGAAACTGTGAATGTCGTGACGTCACCATTCAAAATCGATTCTAACTTGCCGTTAAACAACGAAATGACCTTGTGAAACGGCATGTTCCCTGCTACATTCTTCGCTGTCTCCGAACAGCGAGCAGCAACCAACCAAACTACACGACAAAGTAGTGGTGAATTAACAATTGCGGCGTTGTCTCGACCACTCGACGCAAAAGCTTGACCACGCTATCCAAAAACTGCACCCGCTGCGTCGCTGGCGTTGCGGGCAACAGCATTTTCACACAGATTCCAAGCGCAGCTTGCAACGTCCAGGTGAAAAGACACTTCCATTACGGCACACAAGATCTTTTCCTCTGAAAAAATACTGCTGTCTCCCTGAAACACAAATAAAATGGTGGCATGAGATTAAAATCCGGCTCCAACGCCGGAGACGGAAAATCCCAAAAGCCCCTTTCATAAAGTGGTAAAACTGTTGGTGTGGCCGACAGCATTTCCACACAGGCTCCAAACACAACAAACGATCCTAAACGGGAAACACCAATAACGGGAAGTTCAGTGAAACTTCCCCACAACGCAACGTGATTTCTCCACAACGAGACAATAAAAATCTATGTTGACTCGGCGTGGCCTGATGATCAACAAATTGTGACGTCGAAACCTTGCCAGACTGGTCAATAAACGATTAAACAATCGACGATTGAGCCAGTTTCTGTTCTTAAAACGTGGCGTCGAACCTTGTTCCACCACGTGGGCAGACGACGCCCGTCATTCAAATCCATCACTAAAACGAAACTGAAACTGCGTTGGCCTCCGGCACGAAGGCAGATGCATCCTAACTTGGCGTACTCGGCCAAACTTGATCCTGCGGCGGCCCACAGGCGCGCCGGCGGACGCCTGAATGAACGAGAACCCCAGCACTGCAACGAAGTCTGAAAAACAGCGATGTCCGAAAACTGTGATGTCGGTGCAGTTCCTGCAACTGCACCGCACACAACACTTAGACTATCACGACGTCGATCCCGTGCACGACATCTGTGACAATCGTAGGATGGTCAGAGTCGTGACGTCACCGTCCAAAAATGGCTTTAACTAAGCGTCAAACAAGGAAATATTTTTATGGAAAGGAATGTTTCCTGCTTCCATCCTTGCTGGCTCCGAACAGTGAGCCCCAGCCAACCATGCTTCACGGCGGTGAAGCGTGGAATTCACAACCGATCGAACTTGCCAAATAATAAGCTGCGGTGTAGTAGTTACTACCCGACGCAAAATCTTCACAACACAATCCAAAAGGTGATCTCGCTCAGTAGTAGGCGTCGTTGGCAAAAGCATTTTCTCACACGCCTCCAGGGCTGCTTGTGTCGCCAAATCTAAATGTGACGAACCCTTCACAGCAGCACGCATTATGTTTTCTTCCGTGACATATTGCTGCATCTTAATTAACAAATTAGAACAGCTGAACACGACGACGACTCGACGCGACGCACATCACTGCGACGCGACGCATGAACACATTGACAAGACGTCAATGCCTGCTTCGACAAGCATGACGTCAACACATAAACCTCACTAGCTTTTGAACAGACGACCACCCGTCGGCCAAATTCAAAACCACAGGGCATGAAGGCGACGGGGCGTCTTGCACAACCGGCCAGACCGACGCAGACACCACCGCGCCTGTCAAAAATTCTCCTAAGCGATCAAGATGACGCCTCCAAGACCTTCTCGCACCAAGTGCCTGAGATGACGTCTGACCAAAACGTGGCGACCAATCCAAACAAGGCGCCCGACCCAACCACGACGTGGCGTACCCAACAACGTGGTGTCCAGTAACTACAAAGAGACGTCCACTGTACGACGCGGAGTCCCCAATGACGCGGTAATCGCAAATCCACTTGACGTCCACTACGTCGTGACACCGACCGTGACGTCCAGCAACTGCGACGTGTCGTCCACCACGACACGACGCCCAGCAAGAGCTACATGTCGTCCACCACGACATGACACCCAACTACTACGCCGTGCGTTCACCGCGATGCTGCGCGACGCGACGCGACGTGTGCACCAGATCCAGAAATACAACTGGGACCGATGACGGTCGTCATCAGCCCCCCCACCCGACGAACGGCGACCGCTATCCAACGAACCGACGTTCATCACGATGCTCTGCTTTTACAGCTTGCTACTGAAAAAGAAACTGCAATTCCGGCGAAATCTTGGCACAGATTTCACACACAGCCGGACAAGGGGTTACAACTCTGCAACAAGGATGTGGATCATCCCGAGGTTGGAAACGGCTACACCGGCGACACAATGGCGCCTTAAACTTTCCCAATAGGCCTACTTGAACAAGAACGCTTGTCGAGTTCGAAAGTTTGCCAACCACGCTTGATCCTTTTCGACCTGAAAACGATCCAAAAAAGGCCCGAAATAACTTTAGAAAGTTTCTTCGAGCACAACCCAAGGTCATAAATCCTTCCGACCAGATAATCCAGACGAAAAACCTGAAATTAAACAATTTCCAAAATTGACGACGAAAAAGAGTTATCCACTCTTGACGGAGTCATGGTTGATGTATCAGCGTCCTTTGGTAGAGGTTGCTCAACTCCGCTCCAAACTTTTACTTACGCCACGGCTGTCACTAGATGGCGCCA
The DNA here is from genome assembly GCA_034698005.1 of Lithobius nodulipes. NCBI lineage: Eukaryota > Metazoa > Arthropoda > Chilopoda > Lithobiomorpha > Lithobiidae > Lithobius > Lithobius nodulipes. The sequence goes on from JAQIVB010000016.1 coordinate 7,156, forward strand.
AGAGCCAACGAAGTCAAATTACGGAAGTGATGCCTCGTTGCTGTAGGGAAAGCTTTGCTTCGTACAGACTGAAGATATCGTAATGACGACAGGGAAAATTAGAAAATTAATCTTTTAGTAAACTTGTATGACACAACGAATTATATTTAAATAGATTCTGGAAAGATCTTGAAGGCTACAAATGTAGAATATACATAAATAACTGTAGGCCTAAGTGGGATAGCTTGCTTCTGTATCTTCTAACCGTTCGTGTTAAAGCGAAAGTAAATCACTAAACACAAGTGGTTAATTACTCACGTTTATTTAAAATTCAATAACTCATCACTGCTTATTACAAAAAATAATGATTTTACATTTTCGGAAATACTTGCGATGAGAAAAATTTAAACAGGTAGGAAAATATTAACGAAAAATAAAAAAAAAAATTATACACACACCTGATAAAGCAATTTTATACGAAACGTCTAAACATGCCTTTGAAACTATTTAAACATTGCTGATATTATTAAATAATGTGTTTTAAATTTGGAAACTATTGTAAAATACAGAAATGTGTTTAAAATTGCTTCAAGTTGATTTAAATTGCTTTAGTACCACGTAAATCAGCTTGAAAGATAGTTTAAAAAGAGATCTCAATGACTTTAAAGTTAATTTAAACTTTTTTAAACTAACGTTTTCAAATTTATTTAAGATTGGCTTTAAACTGCTAAAACTTGCTTTAAATTTCGTTTAGAACTGAATGTAAACCGTTTAAAAATGGTATAAAATTAGTTTTAAAGTTTAAAAAAGTTGTTTTAAAAATATTTAAATTATTTAAGTTTAGTTTAAAATTAGTTCAAAAATATAAATTGCGTTAAACCTTCTTAAGTTTTCTTTAACTGGTTTAAAATTGCTTTACAGTTTCGGAAATTGCTTTAAAACTTGTTTAAAACGTCATTAAAAATGTTGTTAACTAGTTTAAAACTTGTTTAAAAAATTGTTATAAAGTATTTGAAAATTATTGTAAACCAGTTTAAAAGAGGATAAAAATTGGTTATAATAAAAAAAATTTAAAATCGCTTTAAAATTCGTTATGCTGTGATTAAAGTTGATTGAAAATCAGAATAATTGTTTAAAATTGCTTTAAAGTCACTTAAAACTATTTTTAAAACATCATTGATAGTCTGTAAAACACCAACAATTGATTTGTATAGGTTAAAAAATTATCCAATGATAAGCTTTAAAGTTGCTTTAAAAGCAAAACATTTCTTTGAGTTGTTTAGTAGACCTACTAAAGGTCTACTTTAATTATTCTAAATTAGTTCAAAATTATTAACATTTCAATTAAACGGCTTAAAAATGATTCAAAAACTATTTTCATAATGATTCAGATACCTATTAAACTTATCGGTCCCTAGTTAAAAATTCCTTTAAAATTTAGCAACATTTTTTAATTAAAACTTTAAAAAATTGATTTAAAATTGTTTGAAATGATGTAATACATGGTTTGTGGATGAGTAAAAATTTGTTTAAAATTTATTTAAAACTACGTGAACTGCTTTACAACTTTAAAATATTTATAAGTTCATTTAACTTCCAAAAATCGTGTAGAAAATAATTCATTTGAAAATTTTTTTTTTTTTAGTAATTGAAATAGGTTTTAAAATGCGACAGTAGCTAAATTGTCTAAAACTGGTGTAAATTGTTTAAAGGCAATTAAAGTGGCGAGCACTTGCGTAATTAGGCCCAGGACCACCTATACCAACGCAGAGCACAAAAGAACGGTTAAAATACGTCCAGTAAGCTGGTATCCCAGTGGATATTATCGTACAATATTTCCGGTAAACTTATGCTAGGCTGAAACATGGCCACGACCTGAAAAACAGTTTTAGTGTTAATCGACCCACAACAAACTCAAGCCTACCGCTCGTATTTTTACCGTTCTTTTTGTGCTCTGCGACGTTCTAGGAGGTCCTGGGACTAATTACACAATTATCCATCGCTTTAACAGCCCTTTAAGATTATTTGTCAAATTTGTTTAGAGATTCCTAAAATCACTTTAAAAATGGGTGAAAATTGAGTAAACTTTTACAATTAGCTTTATCAATAAATTAAGTTTGATAATAAAAACTTTTTCAGGCAAATTGTGAATTTTACCCCCTTTTTCAACATTAGGCATAAAAAAATAAAGCTGATGTTGGAAAAAATACAATTTTAATATAAATTTAAAATAATTTAATTCATTAAAACACACAGCATTAGCTCGCATAAAATTGAATTTCTTGTGTATTCGACACTGCAGTCGACCAGTGTGTATACGTATTGGAAATGTATCATTTGCCAACGTAATAAATCTACAAACGAAAAAATTTTCATTAGTATATTACTTTAACCAAGGTCGAATATTTGCTTATATTCACTATATTCCACAAATTATAACAAATTGAAATTCAACTTCAAACAGTATTGATCCCGTGGCATCAATATTAGTGGATCGACGTTTTTTCTCTTCTAGAAAAGTTGCTTCACACTTTTGAAGTGCATTCTAACTGTAGGCCTGTAGAATACCTGACCGGTAACGAACACATACCACAACATTTCACACTTTTCTCAGTTTCTTTGCGCTTTTCGCTGAAGTCGGAACCGCTAATTTCCTGTTGAAATTTCTTGTAAAAAAGTGCAGTCTAGTGATGACGTACATCTGAACCACTCTCGCAGTGATTGAAGAGTAATGTATAGAACAACCCACTGCTGCAGATTCAAATTCGGAAGAAAGAATAATGTTCTGAAACAGTTCTTCAACTGGACTTTCCAACTCTTTTAGAAATAAAGAGATATTCTTTTCACAAATCCGGATCAGTCTGTAAAGGGGTTTCGCTGGATGAATTAAGTTCCCCTGCGATTTAGTGAGCACAAGTCCTGCTTCCTGAACTACATCAAGAGTTACTTTACCAACAAGAGTACTTCTGCACTTGCTGCAGACACAGCCCGAAAGAATTTTTCGTGCCACATAACCCCCAAGGTAATAGGTGATACATTCTTCTGTAGTTACAACAGAGTAGTCATGATCGCGCTGCTCTTTCTTGACTGGAACGGCATTTTCAGGCGTTGAAAGCACTTCATCCAGTTGGTTTTGTAATTTGATCAGCTGTGCTCTTTTTACTGAATTTGTGCTTCGACTCAGCTCTTTCATTTGTAATAGTAAGTCCACTGGGGAGCTGGCTTGCACGTTCCCACGTTTGGGAGGTTTAACTAAACTGTAAGTCGACAAGAGTCTGTACATGTACAGGAAATGTGCTGGAGTTGGGTTATCTTGTGCTCCTCCAACCTGACGAATCATTCCGAAAAATCTCTGCAAATAAGGGTAACAAACAAGCTGCATTATAAATCAAGATAAATGCTAAGTGTCATACACTGCGTAGTCGCCACTGTTGACCATTAAGCAGAAAAAATTTACTATACCTCTAGAGGATCTTGGCTAAATTTCCCAGTCAACACATAGTGGAAACCGTTATTTAGCAAATCATTGACAAGAGCCAAAGTAGATGTGAGCGTGAGTCTCAATCCCTCACATGTTTCTTTGCTTAAAAACTGGTTCTTTTCTGCTGATTCATCAGGGAATGATTGGATGAACGCATCCCATTCATCAAGCCAAGAAAGTGTTTTTTCCAGTAGCTGTAAACGACATAACACTTAATTGAGGAAAGACTGTCTTATCTGTATCGTTAAGCTAGCATATACGATTAAAACTACCTCTAACTTGGCTGACCCACTTCTGATTCCTTCGACTTGTGTTTTTCCATTTAACGTATCAAATAGCAAATTCATTCGATTTGTAAATGCAATTGTCCCAGTGCAACTGCGAAAACTTGAAAGTCCAAGATTCTGATAAAATTTGAGTCCCGACGCTGTTGAAGTACTGAACAACTGAAAAGTTAAAATAATAGCACAAAATTCTCAAATTAAAACTAGCTGTAACACTTGCTAAGTGTGGATTAAAAATCTCAAGAGTATTGCCAATATTAACTTGAATCTTCCTGCAGTAACCTAATTCAGATTCTTTAAAGTACTTGTCAGCTTTTACATCGACTACTCACTTATAAAATCAGCAATATACTGCTGCTGTTGTCTTGTCGTATACCGTACAGGGTCCCCTTAGAAGGGCAGGAGCAAAGTCCCACAAAAAAGGCACTTTTTAGTAAGAAAAATCCTGGTACGTGCTTAAGCAATCCAAGCTCATAACTCAATTATTATAACCTTAACCCCATTTTCAATGTACCACCTGGACTTTTCCACTAAGCCAGTCCAGTAAAGTTTTCGAGTGTTTTGCAGCGACTTGTCCAACTTTCTCCTCCCAGCAGTTGCTTTGTTTGGTTGTCTGGCAGCCAGCAAGGAGGTGTTGTCATGGAAAAATTAATGTGAAGAATCTTCATACATCGCTTTTACGCTGGTTGTTGTGGTACTAAGTATTTCTAGTCAGGGAGCTCGCCCAAATCCGCAACTAAAATGTCACGCTCGCGAACTGATAGGTATATGTACGTAATGTCTCGATGAGGATTTGGCAATCTGATAATTTATAAAACTATGTTTAGTATACGCGTACACTGGACGGCTAAAGAGAGTTCTTCTTGTTTATTTATAGTGGTTAGACCAACGACGGTGACTAGTAGAAACGTGTTTAAAATAGAAAAATCTTTCACGCTTTACGGACAATTTTCAAAAGGGCACTACCGATATGCTGACGGTAGGGGCGTTCGCCCCTCAATCCCGCGCCCTGTGTGCACGTTCCTGTCGGTATGCATACTGCATGAATCGTGAAACAAGTTAATAGAGACAGTTTTCATTATGTGGGATTAGATTTTGTCATACTTGAGTAGCAAGACGCACAGCCATCTTCTGGAATCCGTTTGGGAAAATATGCGATTTTGTTAGTTTGGGTACAACTCTCAGGCCGGTGTCAAGACTTTCTTCATGTTCCCACAGAGCTTGATAGTCGGAATGGTTAACTTTTATGTTACCAGGAAGCTGGGAAAGCAAAGTTATAAGGATTTTTTTTATATGCTGTAACGTCTATGTATTAAAACAAAATAAAATAAAACTTACACACAACACAACAGAATGTTAAAACAATGTAAACTAAAGTTTGCTCAGCCAAAAATTTATAGAAATCTTCATAAGTGACTAAGTAAAATTCTTACCGAAAAAGTCTTAGCTTTCACTAAATTGTTCCTGATGCATTTCATTAGGTGTGGATAATCGTACAGCACGTGCACTACTCTTCCTGCGTCGAACGGATTCGCAAAACTGGCTGTTACTATGCCTTTTTTCCCTCGTATGCCAAGCATTTTCAGTGTGCTTCTGTTTGTGGAACTACCATCGCACACCGTAGCGTTCACTACTGCTCCACAATTCTCCAAGCAAATAATACATTCTATAAGTAATTTCACCAAAACACTTCCAGGTGTAGCGCTTGCTGCACAAAATGTGCCTACAGTCTGAGTCCATGCCCCAAGGAAAGGAACGAACATAAACACAAGAGCGTGATCACCTTGTTTAGCCATGTCTTGTGGTCTGGTGTGTTCACCGTGATCCACTTGCCCGATTAGAACGCTGTTACTTTCTAGGGAGAGCTGAGGGGTCACTTTCATCTCGTCGAATAGCAAGATTCCTCGCCTTTCTCGTTCAGGCATTTCATTTAACTTTGTGGTTAGCAGCCGAAATATATTGGTATCAAAACCAAACGACGCTTTCATTCCTCTAACATACGACTGCAATGTTGCAGCGCTTGGTAATGGCATGTATTCGTTTTGCCTAAGAAAATTATAATTTCCAGGCGACCTGATACGTAGTAAGATACTTTCAAGTATCCATTCTGTCGAATATCGCATACCCTTGCTGGTTTTTCGTTTGCTACGTTGGAGAGCATGCTGAAATATAAGGCGCTGTCGAGGGGGAAATTTTTTAATGTATTGTTGCATTGTTGCGCTGTCTTTCTTAAGGTGTCTATTTTCAGCTTGCAACTCAGCTTTTGCTTTTTGCAATGACTTTACCCTGCGATGCAACCTTTTCATTTTCTTATTGTAGTTGTTGACAGTTGCCTTGTAACGGCTAATGTCGGCCAAGCAGTTAACACTTTTGTTGCTGCACTTAGGTTCTGATGAAGAATCTATAAATTAAATTTACAAATTAATCGGCGATATATACCAACCCAACATGAATAAACTAGAAAATGTTATGTACAGAAAAAGTATTAAGTTAGCTTACTGGTGTGACACACAACATCATCTCTAATGCTTTCTGTTGGTGAAGTAGGCCTACATTCGTAGGCTAAGTCAGCTTGTGTTGTGGGTTTGCTGTCCAGCATTGGTAATACATGTGGTTCTGGAATTTTGGCAGGTGTTTCTGAGCCTCCAGAGCCAAGTACTTTTGCTCTCTGTATCAATAAACACACATAAAAAAGATTTCATGTTATAGGCCTACTGTATAAAGTATGGGTGAAGAAAAGTGCGTTAATTTTGTAAGTGCTTTTCTTAATAGAACATTATATTTTTTCTGCTTTCCTAAATGTTACGAAATTAGTGTTTTCCGTTGTTATTTATGGCCTAGCTTGTTCTTTTCCCGTTTCTCATTTCCCTTACTCCTACCCCGTGCAAATCCTTTTCCCATCCAATTTTTGGTAGGTGTGTTAGCAGCTGCACTTTTTAATAGATTCTTTTTACACATGATCAGTCAGAAAGACCGCAACCGGTATAATCTGAAACCGTTTAAATCACAAACAGTTGAGTGGATACAGTAGGCTGCCGAACAAGTACAAAACGAACAAAAATAAATACAGTGAGATGTAAAACCAACAATTGTTCTTGCTCTTATATGCGTATCTTAATGTTGATCGTGGAAGAGGTCAGTACAATAGGATTCTCTCTGATTTTTGCAGCAATTAGCAGAAGACTAAGTCGATGAATTGCGATATAGGTATTATAAATCGCACGACCGATTAATTATATCGTTGTAATTTTTTTTACGTAGTGATACACATAGCAATAGTAGCGTAAAACTACTTTCAACATAATTATCATGTCATGAAGGCATCTATTCGTTCTTGCTTAGCATTCGGTGGGACTTTCAGGCCATAGAAATCAAAACGTGTTAAAACGTCATGTTGTTTGGAATAGTGTTTTTTCTTCTTAGTACATGTAAAAAAGAAAGAAAAATCCCGTTTATTCGGCATTTTATAGTTTCACTTTACGTGTGTGGAAATAAAAATATTAACGTAGCTTCCTCTGAAAAGTAAGTCAGAACTAATCGATGCATTCGTGACACAGTATTTAGTTCATCACTCTACTTTATGTACTCTAGGTGCTGGTAGTGTAATAGTACAGGACTGCCATTTATTTTCACTTGGGATAAAGTACTTTGATCTCAACTTTATAATCTTTTCTCGTTTTGGCTATTGCCCCTACCCCACCATTAATTCGTTCACAGTATTTTTCAACTTCCTGCAACATTTTTAGGCCTGTTGTTTAGGTTTCTAGACAGCATAGTGAATAATGAAAATCAGTGGTGGACTGCCAAAGAGTTTAACTGCAGCAATTGCTGACGAAAAAATGTCATGTTCCAACTTGAGGCCGGGAATCGAACCACGGATCTCTTGATTACGCGTCAGCTGCACTACCCACTATGCTACCTTGGAACTACTAGCAATTGCTGCCGATTCAAATCGGGAATTAAGGTCAGCGCAAGACACAGACGCCAGGGGGACCCATACTTGGGTCTCAAACCCTGGACATTCATGAGTTGACTTGGCAGCGATTGCTGATTGTTCCGAGGCAGCTGACGCGTATTCAGAAAAAACGTTGTTCGATTCCCGGCATCACGATGGAACGTGACATTTTTTCGTCAGCAATTGTGGCGGATTCAACTCTGTGGCAGTCCTGAGTGCAGGCACAACTGATTTTCATAATTCATTATTATTTACTGCCATGTTATGTTTCCAATTTAGACAGGGTCTATGTTCGTCGTCGACAAAATTGCTTCACCGTTGTGGAAATTCAACAATAATAACGATCAGGATATTTTATTCATTTGCATGCTCGTGACGATTTTGACTTTCCACCTACTGTTTGTCTCGTTCCAATAATGCACAAACGGCATACTCCTCTAGATGTTGTTTTTCTGTTATTATGAGCGTGATTTTGATTAATGATGCGCATCCTTTATTTCTGTTCGGTTAATTGGTGATTGTGTTTCATGTAGGCCTAATTGTTCGCTACTTACCGAGTATGTGATCACGCCTTTTAACTGGCGATTGGGCGATGGTGGCAGCTTTTGTGTTGTCTTACATGCAGATGAACTTAAAAAAAAGCTTGGAATAGCGTCAGGAGTCAAAGCTGGCTGCAAACGTGGTTGTTCTATGACTTTTCCTCCAATCGTTACATTATAGGTCTTAAGTACGCAGCGAGAATCAAAATGTAAGTCACATACGTATGCCTTTTTTTTAAATAAAAATCCGGCTACTGGGATAGCCTTTTCCCATTTTTTCCTCACGTTGGGATCGCTTGGAACTCTGAATATGCTCCTTTTTTGTGTACCTATGCTTGTAGCTGCTTTACAGCCAGGAACACCACAACGGTTAGGCATTTTTCGTCAAGCCCGGAGGCCAATACGGCTGAGCTGCCTGAAAGCAGACGCCCGGATGTGACGTTTGACTTCGTTGGCTCCTGGCGCCATCTAGTGACAGCGGCGGCGTAAGTCAACTTTTCGTCGCGCTTACAATGGGAGTTGAGCAACCTCTACCAAAGGACGCTGATACATCAACCATGCTTATACTAACTGGCCGGAAATTCACTTCAGAACAAAATTTGTTGAATAGTAGAGGAAGCAGCAGCTACGCTTTAGTTAGCAAAACAAAATGATTTTTTGAAGTTATCTTCGTGTAGGAGGATAGTGAACATGAATTTCAGAAATTCAGTTTATCAATTTTTCATTAGTTTTCTTCAACCATTTCTCTTTAACGAGTTCTGCAACAACTTGTATTCGTGGAACCACGAGAGTCGAGTGCTTTTGGGGGTTTGAGTTTTTAACATTGGCCATGGCAGCCAGGTCTGTAAAATATC
>JAQIVB010000017.1:0-16209 GCA_034698005.1 Lithobius nodulipes
ATACACGTTCATGTTTCTGTTTCGGTTTGCAAATCTGTATGTTAAAACGCAATGAGGTGAAACTTCAGGTCCCTATATCTTAGTAACCAGTGGACCTATAAATCCCAAACTTGGTCCACTCTCCTTACCTCCTTACCTTATCTCCTCATCTCCTGACCCTCTACCTACGTACCAAAATTGGTATTCCTAGCTATTGTAGTTTATGAGTTGAAATTTCAAACGGACAGAGCCGGCACATAAACCTTCGAGTATCGAGGCGTAGCCTAGTCCGAAGTCTAAAATGTGTTAATTCATATTTTTTTGTTTTCGCAGCTACGTCACCGAACTGATTGCCCGCATCCACACTTTACCTCTTATGGATCGAGATACGTCATGGAGCATCAAAGAGATTTTGGATTTCGTACCAGATTATCCCCCTACGTTCAAAGATCCAACCAGGCTTAAACGGTGAGTTATAAACAAGAATGCACACATTACTGCATTGCTAAATCGGATTCTAAAAATCAGTGCCGCACAAAACGATTCCTTATAGCAAACAGCAACCAATAATGTTCCTTGTCCTTTTTAAAGAGTCCTGCAAGTCTTACCGGACCAAGAAACATTTTTAAAAGAAGCAAACTACCTCATGGATCATCTGCCGACGCTTGGCTCACCCAAAATCTTCAGCCATAATGACACAAAAGGAGAGAATTTTATATGGAATGAAAAAACAGGCACGTCTGATGATTGAGTCTGATTCATACATTAAATTATGTTAGTAATTGCAGAGATAAAATTTGCAGGCAAAGGTATTTTTATAAACTTATGCTTGCATGGATATTTTTCCTCATTACAGTGTTATACGGTTAAAGTTACAATTCGTTACCTTGCTTAATGTTATTCTTGTTGCAGGTGTGTTAAAACTTATTGATTTTGAGCATTCTGGCAATAATCATCAAGCCTTTGAAATAGGACACCACTTTGTTTCTTACAATGGTAAGTTATGCCAATAACGTAAAGTGTTTTAAGAAACATAACCATGTGTGGAAACCTCGTTAGCGGGATGTTCCAAAGTCGAACGGGACGGCACTGAACTGACGAAAAAAAAAGAGGGAAGGTAATGCAAAATACGGAACTCGATTTTAAAAGATTGACTATTTGTAGATAACGATTTTTGTCCTACTGAGCAACTCTTTGACCCAAAACATAAATTTGCAAGAACAACAGTTATTGTCAAAGAAAACACGACATAAAACCACCATAAATAAACTAAAAATAAGTAAGAAAACAATGCAAAATTCACCACTTCGGTCACAAAAATTAAAAACTTTTAAACAGCACGTAGGAGAGCCCTCTGTCTCCACCCCTGCTCCCCATAGCCGGAATATTTCAACAAACGTACGATGTGTAGTTTGTTGATTTTTTCCAGTAAGGTGGGTAAAAATAAAGGCCTACCAACTGCTAACGTGTAAATATTTGTGGGATGCAAGGGTGCTTACTTGTTAGTTACAGAAGATTTTCCACATACGAACATAATATTAAATGACAGTGAACCACGGCTCTCTTCATACCCAACTGACGACTCCATCATTGTTTGAATTGAATTATAACGATGATGCCGTACAACCATGCAGATTGCCTTATAGACCATTCGTAGTTAACTCTTAACGTTCCGTGCACTTTTTCTGTTTCAGTCTATCTCAAGAAAGATGAGGCTTAACTGGCTGGGGATCGAACCAGCAACTCGACACATCCTCAGTCTTGGCACTGGTGCGTTGTTGTGAGACGGGCGCAATTTCTTGACTCTGCTTTGGTTATTTGATTGTAGCGTGGTCGTTTGGGGCACGTTGAGCGGTAAAGACTTCTGTAACACTACGATATGGCAAACATTACAAAAAAAAAGTTGGACCAACATTCGAGAAAAAAAATGCCACCACTAATTCCACGAATGCTTCTTTCTTTATTTCTTATTCGTAATATTATTCCAGCACCCTTATAGTAAAGAAAGCTTCAAACTTGTGTGGTTTCTATTTCTTATTACTTATGCCTTTTGAATAGAATCCTTCCTGGCCATTTGCTATGTTTTATGAACGTTTTATTGTTGTTTATACCAATCAACAAAAACACCGAAATAGGCATGTAGCTCACTACATTGAGTTCTCCAGGGATACTTGTGCTTCATGGGCCTACAGAAAAAAACTACTTTTATTCTGCCAGCTCCTTGGGTAGGATTTCGTTCGATCTTTGACAATTATTTGAATCAGGGTTACTTTCACCCAATGCGTAGCTTGTTATATAAACAAAGTATTCCTAGGATAAACAGAGATGCTTCAACCACCTTAACTTCCCCCCTCAATTTATATTTTCTCATCGACCATAGATAATTTTTTTGCAACCTGACAGTTTTTTCCCCCGGGGGTATTGAAGACCTACAGCGTAAGTATCCAAACAATTTGAAGCATTAAAATGTATTTAGTACAGATCGACCGGTGTTTCCACCGGGCACCGCCACCGGCCGGTGTTTACCTCCACGGTTGGTGATTACCACCTACACACACCAAGCTCCAGATACATATATTCAGAGTCCTTAACGACCAGAAAACAAAAAAAAAGTTGAAATTTCAAAATTTGTGCATGATTTTAATACGTGGTCCCTCACTCTAGTAAAAACTCTCTTTCTTTTTATTTATCGGTCACCAGTTAATATTATTAATGTTTTCTGAAAATTTTATTTAAAATTATTACTGTAGCTGTTAACGGGCGAATGTATCTTGGTAATATACAGGGCACTGAGGTGTGGTGTGCAGAGTGGCGTGAACACATGGAAAGATGCCAAGATCCATTTGGTTTAAAGTTAATGGGCAATTGAAATGATTGTATGAGTCTCTAAAGTTTAAACATCATTGATTAGATAGTCATGTGTTTAATAATACTGTAAGTTAAAGTTTTAATGATTAGAGTTCTTGTCAGTACTCCTTTTCTGAACTGACTGGTGTATGTGATGGTTTTTAGTAACAACAATCATTAATAGTAGTTTTATTGTTAGCTCAATTCAGTACGTTGAGAGGCACGTAGTAGCATTGTTGTAATGCGGGATGAAATGAAGAAGTTTAAAACGCGTAACGTATTGTTGCGTATTTGTAAAGACAGAACAATAGGCGTGTTTGGTGTATAGCTAGTTATGCATATAACAATACGATGCCTGAAATTGTTAGCTGGTTGATGACACCGTTGTACTTAAAAATGGATGAAGTTAAGCAGCTGAATCTGTATCAGCAATGTGAACTGTTTGCTGGGATGCTGTTTAATGGAAACTTTGATGGGATAAATTAACTTGTGGAAAAAGCACGGGATAGTCAGGAGATGCTTTGGCGGTAACCTGTATTTTTCAGTAGTAAGTTATTTCCATTGAACATTGATTTTGTGGTATGAACTTTGTGAATTTCGATAAGCCTTATACCAAAAATATATTCCATTCAAGATGGAGGACTCTTATGAATATTTTGAACGCAAGGTGGCGTATAAGTCATATTAAAGATGGCGGCATCCATCTGTTGAAATCTAGTGTTAACGTAGCGAAACGTTGGAAGATACTTGATTACTTGTTTTGAAGATTTGCGCTGTTTCAACCTCGACATGCAGTGTTTGAATCAGCGACCATATTGACTGTAAATTTGTTATTGTGCAACACAAATGCACAATGTTGTTGATCATCGCAGATTCCGTAATAAAGAATAGATCTGTCCGATGATAACCTGGTGCGTCCTAGTAAGTTGTGTTATCGTAGAAAGACAACATTGAATGAAATACTACAGTAGTTTCGTACACTTGGAAAGTATAATTTCACAATCTATGCAGCAAATTCACGGCCCGAATTGTAAATCCTCTGACAATATGGTAGCATAATTGCTGGTTGCTGCAAGAAACATGAAGTTGATTACTTAGATTGCACGGAAGCAACGCTGTGTTTGTTGAGTACATCCGTCTCAAGATTAATGTTGTTGTTAATGTGAAATTATACAAACGTACTTACAAACTGTTAATGAGTGGAGTTGTGCGTTGAGAAGCCTATAGTACAAACGTACTTACAAACTGTTAATGAGTGGAGTTCTGCGTTGAGATGCCAATGTAATATTCTATTATTAATTCACATCACGGTGAAGTACATTTGCTCAATTGAACAGTTTGAGTACAAACAAGAACGTTGACGTGCAAGCATAGTATTCTGTGAGTAGTACTCTGCAGTGTGAAAACCGAGAAGTGCTTATGAACTTTTTTTAAGCATCAGTTATATTAATTCTGGAGAATTAATATATGCAGCAAATCCAATTTCAAGGAGAACCACCGACAAGTACAGACGTAATGGCTGAGTCTAAATACTCATCATACAAGGGAATTGATCAGCTGACATCAAAAAATTATGAAACCTGGCGGACACGTGTGGACGGTTATTTGAAGGGCCAGGGGTGGGATGATGTCCTCACCACTGTGAAACCCGCCGGAGGTGACGCCGCAGCTGATGCATTGAGAAAAAGTTGGGAAGAACACAATAGGAAGGCACTAGCCTTCCTGTTCCAAACTATTTCGTCCCTGGAACTTGGGCCATATTCCGGAGCATCACTTGCCAAAGAAGTATGGGACAGCCTACAGAAGAGGCACCGTGCAACTACGGACGCCCAAAAAATCCGTCTGTACGATCGGCTTGCAGAGATCAAGTGGCTTCCGAATGAAGACGTACAAGGATATTTGACTCGAGTACGAACAATACTTACGCTGTGTAGTGGCGTTGGAAAATTCGTCCCGGATCCAGAGGCGGTCTACTATACCTTGAAGGGTATTCGGAAGCCAGGCTTTGAAATGACGATTGAGGCGCTTCGATTATCACAAGGTGTAACTTTAGACATCGTGGAAGCCGCACTTATTGAACGGGAACAGCATCTTATGGCAGAGCAAGTTGAGATGACTAAACCAAGTGTATTTTCCGCCGACTTGCATAATACAAAAAATGCCAAATTGTCAACGGTGAAGACCAAAGCGAAGAGGAGATTTAGGAAGTGCTGGACTTGTGGGTCCGAAGCCCACGAATCAAAAACTTGTCCTGATAAGCAAAATGACAAAGCTAATTTCCGCAAAGGGAAGCTGTGTCACGGCTGCGGCCGCGAGGGGCACTATATTAGAGAATGTCATGACACGAGGAAGAAAGGAGAAAGCCCGACTAAGGATCAACCGAAGAAAGCCATGATGGTCAATGGAAGACGTGAATCTAAGAGGATTTCAAATCGGTTCATCTTAGATAGTGCAGCCACAGTTGTCTGTGTTAAAGAAGTAACACAACTGTCTAACCCCAAAGCAGAATTTGATAAATTGGACCTCGCCGCAGAAGATGGACAGATGGTATCATCGGCAAGAGGTGAGATACAAGGCGTTATCTCTAATTCAGCTGGGAAGAGGACATCTTGTTCATTTGGTGAGGCTTACGCAATTGACAATCTTCGAGACAATCTCTTGTCAGTACATCAATTGGGCAGGATGGGACACTGGACTATTTTCTCCCCTTCAGAAGCATATATCGTGTCGTCAGGAGAAATGGAGCCATTCAAGACTGTCCTAAAGCAGAAATCGATTGGTGTTGCGTTCAATCGTGATAATTTATATGAAATTGAAGTTGACACGCATGAAATCGTATCCTTGGTTACAAAACCACGAGGATGGACCCTGTACGATCTGCATACAAGATTTGGTCATCCTGGGATTGACAGGATGAGGATGATCATGAACAAATGTGGCTGGGAGACTGAACGTGGTAAAACTGTAGCAAACTTGGTAAACGAGTGTGGAACTTGCCAAGAATGTAAATCTAAAAGGCTGCCATTCAAATCCATTGGACTGTTCAAGGCTACACAAGTGATGGACGAATGGCACGCCGACTTGTGTGGGCCCATAAACCCTGTATCCGTGGGAGGGGCCAAATACTTTCTTGTTGTCACAGATATTTTCTCAAAGAGGTATTTTGTGAGAATGTTACTGACAAAAGGTGATGCTTCCCAGAACCTTATTGAGTTCATTAAAGCCCGGGAACTTGAAACAAGTCTCCGGCTAAAAAGAATCAAGGTTGACAATGGATCCGAGTGGGCACATGCAATGAAATACTGTCAAGAAACTGGAATCCGAGTGGACAGAACAGTCCCTTTTTGCCCCTCCAGTAACGGAGCAATCGAGAGGGCCCTTCAGACACTCATCACAGCTGCAAGATGCCTGCTGAGAGAAGCGAACCTGCCGTTGGAGTTCTGGTCCCTGGCTGTATCCTGCGCCTGCTATCTAAATAACGCTATACCCAGAAAAGACATAGACCAATCACCACTTGAGCTGTGGCATAACAGACAACCATCCTTCGGACATTTGCATAGGTTTGGTTGTTTGGCATATTGTCTGAAGAAGAAGAAGGGAGCCAAGTTTGATACAACAGGTCGCAAGTGTGTCTTTGTTGGTTACCATCTTGGATCTCGTTCATATCTTTTATTTGATCCAAAGAACAAAGAAATCTTTGCTGCACGACACGTAAGATTTCTAGATGGAACCAATGGTTGGGATGTGCACATGGGTCAAGGACATTGCAAGTTGGCATTTGATCGATGGGAAGAAGCTCATTTTGCACCTTGGGAGCAAAAAAATACAGAAGATCCAGAAGAACCAGATTCTGATGAGGATTCAAGTGACGGAAATGATGAACCTGATGAAGCCCGGGGAATGGGCAATAATACGACAACGAATGAAGAGTTGAATCCTGTAAGTAACCTGAGGAATGTGGAATCAAACCGTGAGCCTGTGGAAGACAAAACGAGGCTCAGGAAAACGATTCAACGTCATGATCGTGATCTGAGTAAACCGACACGAATGTCGAGAAGACTCAGAGGCCAGTCTCCTGATTTTTTAGTGCCTGAAACAGGAGCAACAGTGACACAGAATGTGCAATTAGAAGCTCGAGATTTGGAGATGAGCTTATGTGGTGAAAGTGATCTTGTAGCTGAAATCAGTGCTGTACAAGCAGCTGAAATAAGTGCAAATCAAAATAGCATACAAGCTGATTTATCACATACGTGTGATGGTATGAGTGAAGTCAAAGGTGACGCAGTGCAGAGTGATTTAGTGCATCCTATTTTGGGGGTTAGCAAAGTTGTAATTCCAAATAGTGAAATGCTTGATACTGAATTGAGGGGTGACCTTTGTAACGAAATGCGTTCTACAGTTTTGGGTGATATATTAACCGGAAATGGTGAAGGTTCAAGTTCCTCTAACGATTTTATCCCTAGCTCTTATGCTGAGGCAATATCCTGCATTGAAAAAGAGCAGTGGAGGGATGCGATAAAAATCGAGCTTGACAATTTGGTCAAGAGAGAGGTGTGGAAGGAAACTCCACGACCGGTTAATAGAAAAACCATAAACAGTAAATGGATTTTCGTTAAGAAGAGGCATCCTGATGGATCGCTCGACAAGTTCAAAGCCAGACTTGTCGCAGTGGGATGTGGCCAAAAACCAGGTATAGACTTTACCGAAACGTACAGTCCGGTTGTGAGGCCCGAATCCATCAGGATCCTCTTCTCCATTGCAGCCACACGAGGCTATAAAGTAAGAGTACTGGACATAGTAGGTGCATTTTTGTTCGGGGTAATGCCTGAGGGAGACGAAATATATATGGAGGCTCCTAAAGGTTATGTGCTGAAAGAATCAGGGAGTGTCTGCAAACTTATCAAAGGCTTGTATGGTTGTCGCCAAAGTGGGCGACTGTGGTACGTCAAGTATAAAAGTGTATTACAATCCATGGGAATGACACAATCGTGTTGGGACCCCTGCGTGTTCTACAAATATGTAGAAAATGGTGAACTCGTAGCGATTGGAATTCCCGTGGACGATTCGCTGTGTATAGGTAGTGATATTCAACTTGATAAGTTAGCAGAACAACTTAATGCAATACTTGAAGTCAAGGAGGCATATCAAGGTGCCTACCTTAAAATGGAATTAAAGTGTGAACCTGAAAATATAATAATGTCTCAAGAACATTATATAAATAAAGTAGTTGAGCGATGTAATATGTCTTCTGCAGTTTCAGTGACAAGTCCTTTGGTTGTTGGAGAAAACATGGACAATCTTATGGATAGTCCAAAGGCCGATGAAACGTCATATAGGGAGATCTTAGGATCTTTGCTTTACATTGCTGGCTGTACCAGGCCTGATATTGCCTTTGCTTCGACGTTAGCCAGTTGTCACGCTAACGATCCTAATCAAGCTCATTTTAACGTATTAAAACGTATTGTACGTTATTTAAAAGGTACAGCAAGTTATGCTTTAG
The DNA here is from genome assembly GCA_034698005.1 of Lithobius nodulipes. NCBI lineage: Eukaryota > Metazoa > Arthropoda > Chilopoda > Lithobiomorpha > Lithobiidae > Lithobius > Lithobius nodulipes. Next base: position 8,327 of record JAQIVB010000017.1, read on the forward strand.
AATTTAAGCATTGTGACAATTTTAACGTTAATGCACAATCCGATGCTTCCTGGTCGACCCAGACTGATGGAAAAGGATTTGATGGATGGCTGATTCAGCTAGGTTCAAATCCCATAGTCTGGAAGACCAGAAAGCAGAAGATAGTTGCACTCTCCTCGGCTGAAGCTGAATTATCAGCTCAGACCGAGGTGATCAAAGAAATGATCTGGGTTAAGGGTATTCTTGAGGAGTTGCTTCCTGATGAAAATGTAGATATGAAACTCGAGACGGACAGTCTTTCGGCGATTCATCTTTTGCACAGTCTTGGCGATGTAAATCGCAGCAAACATTTTCGTCGTAAGGTTGCTTTTGTCCGTGAGTGCATTGAACGCTATAGAATTATCATGAAGCATCTTCCAGGCAAGTATTTGATGGCAGATGCCTTAACTAAAAGTGTTAGTGCAAGTAAAATGAGGGCGTCGATAACTGAATTTGGAATGAAATGCGTTGAGAGGCAGATGAAACCGAACCACGCTCTGCTTGTAGAGAATATACAATCAGGTGGGAGTATTGTCAACGGGAGAATGTATCTTGGTGATATACAGGACACTAAGGTGTGGTATGCAGAGTGGCGTGAGCACATGGAAAGATGCCAAGATCCATTTGGTTTAAAGTTGTTGGACAATTGAATTGATTGTATAAGTCTTCAAGATTTAGATAACTTTGATTTGATAGTTGTGAGTATAATAATACTGTAAGTTAAAGAATAATGAATTGAGTTCTTGTCAGTACTCCTTTTCTGAACTGACTGGTGTATGTGAGGAGTTATATTGGTAACAACAATCATTAATAGTAGTTTTATTGTTAGCTCAATTCAGTGCGTTGAGAGGCACGTATTAGCATTGTTGTAATGTGGGATGAAATGAATAAGTTTAAAGCGCGTAACGTATTGTTACGTATTCATAAAGACAGATCAATAGGCGTATTTGGAGTATAGTTAGTTAAGCATATAACAATACGATGCCTTAGATTGTTGGGTGGGTGTCAACTCTGTTGTACTGTAAAATGGATGAAAGTTAGGCAGCCGAATCTGTATCAGCGATGTAAACTGTTTGCTGGGATGCTGTTTGACGGAAACTTTGATGAGATGTATTTACATGTGGTTAAACCTCAGGATAGCCAGAATAAGCTTTGGCGGTATTCCGTATTGTTCCAGTTGTAAGTTATATCCATTGAACTCCGAATTTATAGTATGAACTTTGTTAAATTCGCTAAGCCTTATGCCGAAATATATTCCATTCAAGATGGAGGACACAAATGAATATTGTGATCGCAAGGTGGCGTATTTGTCTTATTAAAGATGGCGGCGCCCATCAAATGATTTCTAGTGTTAACGTAATGAAACGTTAGATGATACTAGATCACCTGTTTGAAGATTTGCGCTGTTTCTACCTAGATAAGAAGTGTAAAGATCCAGCGTCGATATTAACTGTAAATTTGTTATTGTGCAACACAAATGCACAATGTTGTTGATCATCGCAGATTCCGTAATAAAATATAGATCTGTCCGATGATAACCTGGTGCGTACTAGTAAGTTGTTTTATCGTATTAAGACAACGTTGAATGACATACTACAGTAGCTTCGTACACTTGGAAAGTGTAATTTCACATTCTATGCAGCAAATTCACGGCCCGCATTGTAAATCCTCTGACAATATGGTAGCATGATTGCTGGTTGCTGCAAGAAACATGAAGTTGAATACGAAGATTACACTGAAGCAACGCTGTGTTTGTTGAGTACAAAAGTCTCAAGAGTTGTGCGTTGTTGTGAAGTCTTTAGTACAAACGTACATACAAACTGTTAATGAGTGGAGTTGTGCGTTGAGAAGCCTATAGTACAAACGTACTTACAAACTGTTAATGAGTGGAGTTCTGCGTTGAGATGCCAATGTAATATTCTATTATTAATTCACATCACGGTGAAGTACATTTGCTCAATTGAACAGTTTGAGTACAAACAAGAACGTTGACGTGCAAGCATAGTATTCTGTGAGTAGTACTCTGCAGTGTGAAAACCGAGAAGTGCTTATGAACTTTTTTTAAGCATCAGTTATATTAATTCTGGAGAATTAATATATGCAGCAAATCCAATTTCAAGGAGAACCACCGACAAGTACAGACGTAATGGCTGAGTCTAAATACTCATCATACAAGGGAATTGATCAGCTGACATCAAAAAATTATGAAACCTGGCGGACACGTGTGGACGGTTATTTGAAGGGCCAGGGGTGGGATGATGTCCTCACCACTGTGAAACCCGCCGGAGGTGACGCCGCAGCTGATGCATTGAGAAAAAGTTGGGAAGAACACAATAGGAAGGCACTAGCCTTCCTGTTCCAAACTATTTCGTCCCTGGAACTTGGGCCATATTCCGGAGCATCACTTGCCAAAGAAGTATGGGACAGCCTACAGAAGAGGCACCGTGCAACTACGGACGCCCAAAAAATCCGTCTGTACGATCGGCTTGCAGAGATCAAGTGGCTTCCGAATGAAGACGTACAAGGATATTTGACTCGAGTACGAACAATACTTACGCTGTGTAGTGGCGTTGGAAAATTCGTCCCGGATCCAGAGGCGGTCTACTATACCTTGAAGGGTATTCGGAAGCCAGGCTTTGAAATGACGATTGAGGCGCTTCGATTATCACAAGGTGTAACTTTAGACATCGTGGAAGCCGCACTTATTGAACGGGAACAGCATCTTATGGCAGAGCAAGTTGAGATGACTAAACCAAGTGTATTTTCCGCCGACTTGCATAATACAAAAAATGCCAAATTGTCAACGGTGAAGACCAAAGCGAAGAGGAGATTTAGGAAGTGCTGGACTTGTGGGTCCGAAGCCCACGAATCAAAAACTTGTCCTGATAAGCAAAATGACAAAGCTAATTTCCGCAAAGGGAAGCTGTGTCACGGCTGCGGCCGCGAGGGGCACTATATTAGAGAATGTCATGACACGAGGAAGAAAGGAGAAAGCCCGACTAAGGATCAACCGAAGAAAGCCATGATGGTCAATGGAAGACGTGAATCTAAGAGGATTTCAAATCGGTTCATCTTAGATAGTGCAGCCACAGTTGTCTGTGTTAAAGAAGTAACACAACTGTCTAACCCCAAAGCAGAATTTGATAAATTGGACCTCGCCGCAGAAGATGGACAGATGGTATCATCGGCAAGAGGTGAGATACAAGGCGTTATCTCTAATTCAGCTGGGAAGAGGACATCTTGTTCATTTGGTGAGGCTTACGCAATTGACAATCTTCGAGACAATCTCTTGTCAGTACATCAATTGGGCAGGATGGGACACTGGACTATTTTCTCCCCTTCAGAAGCATATATCGTGTCGTCAGGAGAAATGGAGCCATTCAAGACTGTCCTAAAGCAGAAATCGATTGGTGTTGCGTTCAATCGTGATAATTTATATGAAATTGAAGTTGACACGCATGAAATCGTATCCTTGGTTACAAAACCACGAGGATGGACCCTGTACGATCTGCATACAAGATTTGGTCATCCTGGGATTGACAGGATGAGGATGATCATGAACAAATGTGGCTGGGAGACTGAACGTGGTAAAACTGTAGCAAACTTGGTAAACGAGTGTGGAACTTGCCAAGAATGTAAATCTAAAAGGCTGCCATTCAAATCCATTGGACTGTTCAAGGCTACACAAGTGATGGACGAATGGCACGCCGACTTGTGTGGGCCCATAAACCCTGTATCCGTGGGAGGGGCCAAATACTTTCTTGTTGTCACAGATATTTTCTCAAAGAGGTATTTTGTGAGAATGTTACTGACAAAAGGTGATGCTTCCCAGAACCTTATTGAGTTCATTAAAGCCCGGGAACTTGAAACAAGTCTCCGGCTAAAAAGAATCAAGGTTGACAATGGATCCGAGTGGGCACATGCAATGAAATACTGTCAAGAAACTGGAATCCGAGTGGACAGAACAGTCCCTTTTTGCCCCTCCAGTAACGGAGCAATCGAGAGGGCCCTTCAGACACTCATCACAGCTGCAAGATGCCTGCTGAGAGAAGCGAACCTGCCGTTGGAGTTCTGGTCCCTGGCTGTATCCTGCGCCTGCTATCTAAATAACGCTATACCCAGAAAAGACATAGACCAATCACCACTTGAGCTGTGGCATAACAGACAACCATCCTTCGGACATTTGCATAGGTTTGGTTGTTTGGCATATTGTCTGAAGAAGAAGAAGGGAGCCAAGTTTGATACAACAGGTCGCAAGTGTGTCTTTGTTGGTTACCATCTTGGATCTCGTTCATATCTTTTATTTGATCCAAAGAACAAAGAAATCTTTGCTGCACGACACGTAAGATTTCTAGATGGAACCAATGGTTGGGATGTGCACATGGGTCAAGGACATTGCAAGTTGGCATTTGATCGATGGGAAGAAGCTCATTTTGCACCTTGGGAGCAAAAAAATACAGAAGATCCAGAAGAACCAGATTCTGATGAGGATTCAAGTGACGGAAATGATGAACCTGATGAAGCCCGGGGAATGGGCAATAATACGACAACGAATGAAGAGTTGAATCCTGTAAGTAACCTGAGGAATGTGGAATCAAACCGTGAGCCTGTGGAAGACAAAACGAGGCTCAGGAAAACGATTCAACGTCATGATCGTGATCTGAGTAAACCGACACGAATGTCGAGAAGACTCAGAGGCCAGTCTCCTGATTTTTTAGTGCCTGAAACAGGAGCAACAGTGACACAGAATGTGCAATTAGAAGCTCGAGATTTGGAGATGAGCTTATGTGGTGAAAGTGATCTTGTAGCTGAAATCAGTGCTGTACAAGCAGCTGAAATAAGTGCAAATCAAAATAGCATACAAGCTGATTTATCACATACGTGTGATGGTATGAGTGAAGTCAAAGGTGACGCAGTGCAGAGTGATTTAGTGCATCCTATTTTGGGGGTTAGCAAAGTTGTAATTCCAAATAGTGAAATGCTTGATACTGAATTGAGGGGTGACCTTTGTAACGAAATGCGTTCTACAGTTTTGGGTGATATATTAACCGGAAATGGTGAAGGTTCAAGTTCCTCTAACGATTTTATCCCTAGCTCTTATGCTGAGGCAATATCCTGCATTGAAAAAGAGCAGTGGAGGGATGCGATAAAAATCGAGCTTGACAATTTGGTCAAGAGAGAGGTGTGGAAGGAAACTCCACGACCGGTTAATAGAAAAACCATAAACAGTAAATGGATTTTCGTTAAGAAGAGGCATCCTGATGGATCGCTCGACAAGTTCAAAGCCAGACTTGTCGCAGTGGGATGTGGCCAAAAACCAGGTATAGACTTTACCGAAACGTACAGTCCGGTTGTGAGGCCCGAATCCATCAGGATCCTCTTCTCCATTGCAGCCACACGAGGCTATAAAGTAAGAGTACTGGACATAGTAGGTGCATTTTTGTTCGGGGTAATGCCTGAGGGAGACGAAATATATATGGAGGCTCCTAAAGGTTATGTGCTGAAAGAATCAGGGAGTGTCTGCAAACTTATCAAAGGCTTGTATGGTTGTCGCCAAAGTGGGCGACTGTGGTACGTCAAGTATAAAAGTGTATTACAATCCATGGGAATGACACAATCGTGTTGGGACCCCTGCGTGTTCTACAAATATGTAGAAAATGGTGAACTCGTAGCGATTGGAATTCCCGTGGACGATTCGCTGTGTATAGGTAGTGATATTCAACTTGATAAGTTAGCAGAACAACTTAATGCAATACTTGAAGTCAAGGAGGCATATCAAGGTGCCTACCTTAAAATGGAATTAAAGTGTGAACCTGAAAATATAATAATGTCTCAAGAACATTATATAAATAAAGTAGTTGAGCGATGTAATATGTCTTCTGCAGTTTCAGTGACAAGTCCTTTGGTTGTTGGAGAAAACATGGACAATCTTATGGATAGTCCAAAGGCCGATGAAACGTCATATAGGGAGATCTTAGGATCTTTGCTTTACATTGCTGGCTGTACCAGGCCTGATATTGCCTTTGCTTCGACGTTAGCCAGTTGTCACGCTAACGATCCTAATCAAGCTCATTTTAACGTATTAAAACGTATTGTACGTTATTTAAAAGGTACAGCAAGTTATGCTTTAGAATTTAAGCATTGTGACAATTTTAACGTTAATGCACAATCCGATGCTTCCTGGTCGACCCAGACTGATGGAAAAGGATTTGATGGATGGCTGATTCAGCTAGGTTCAAATCCCATAGTCTGGAAGACCAGAAAGCAGAAGATAGTTGCACTCTCCTCGGCTGAAGCTGAATTATCAGCTCAGACCGAGGTGATCAAAGAAATGATCTGGGTTAAGGGTATTCTTGAGGAGTTGCTTCCTGATGAAAATGTAGATATGAAACTCGAGACGGACAGTCTTTCGGCGATTCATCTTTTGCACAGTCTTGGCGATGTAAATCGCAGCAAACATTTTCGTCGTAAGGTTGCTTTTGTCCGTGAGTGCATTGAACGCTATAGAATTATCATGAAGCATCTTCCAGGCAAGTATTTGATGGCAGATGCCTTAACTAAAAGTGTTAGTGCAAGTAAAATGAGGGCGTCGATAACTGAATTTGGAATGAAATGCGTTGAGAGGCAGATGAAACCGAACCACGCTCTGCTTGTAGAGAATATACAATCAGGTGGGAGTATTGTCAACGGGAGAATGTATCTTGGTGATATACAGGACACTAAGGTGTGGTATGCAGAGTGGCGTGAGCACATGGAAAGATGCCAAGATCCATTTGGTTTAAAGTTGTTGGACAATTGAATTGATTGTATAAGTCTTCAAGATTTAGATAACTTTGATTTGATAGTTGTGAGTATAATAATACTGTAAGTTAAAGAATAATGAATTGAGTTCTTGTCAGTACTCCTTTTCTGAACTGACTGGTGTATGTGAGGAGTTATATTGGTAACAACAATCATTAATAGGAGTTTTTATTGTTAGCACAATTCAGTGCGTATTCAATTGAGAGGCACGTAAAATAGCATTGTTGTGTTGCAGTATAAAATGAATAAGTTTAAAGCGCGTAACGTATTGTTGCGTATTCGTAAAGACAGATCAATAGGCGTATTTGGAGTATAGTTAGGTTAAGCATTTAACAATACGATGCCTTGGTTTGTTGGGTGGGTGTTAACTCTGTTGTACTAAGAAAAATGTATGAAAGTTAAGCAGCCGAATCTGTATCAGCAATGTGAACTGTTTGCTGTGATCCTGTTTGATGGAAACTTTGATGAGATGTAATAACATGTGGTAAAACCTCCGGATAGTCAGGATAAGCTATGGCGGTAATCCGTATTTTTCCAGTTGTAAGTTATATCCATTGAACTCCGAATTTATAGTATGAACTTTGTGAAATTCGTTAAGCCTTATGCCGAGATATATTCCATTCAAGATGGCGGCGCCCATCAGTTGAAATCTAGTGTTAACGTAGTAAAACGTTGGATGATACTAGATTACCTGTTTGAAGATTTGCGCTGTTTCAACCTAGATATGAAGTGTAATGAACCAGCGTCTATATTAACTGTAAATTTGTTATTGTGCAATACAAATGCACAATGTTGTTGATCATCACAGATTCTGTAATAATTTGCCACGTAGGTGGTTTCATGAATCAACGGCTTCTATCCAGATGTCTATTTAATTCAATTACTAATGACGTAATTGTTTATTTATTGTCTGTTGTTGAAGTGCTGTTTGTTGAGGACGTTGTTGGTTTTAGGCTTAAAACATTTTTAAAACAATAATTAGCAATTCAACGGATCCTTTAAACTCCTGTGGTCGTGGAACCCTTTGATCGATTTGGCTCAAATTTGGAGTTTGGCGATGAAAT
>JAQIVB010000018.1:0-15838 GCA_034698005.1 Lithobius nodulipes
GTTTGCCTTAAGGGTTGGGTCATTTACTGCGCCCTGAGAAGAGTTTATGGTGTTAACGTTAGTGGAAGTTTTTTGGTTACATGCCCATAGTTTCTTAGGACACTGCTTGGATGATGAGGCAATTTGCTGTTCGTAGAGGTGTCGAGTGTTGCGTAGCAGAGATGTGAGGGAGTTTCTCATCCTTGCGTAGGTGGTGTAGTCATCCGTGTTGCCACTACATACAGACCACATACCGTTTTTTTTTTTTTTTATATAAAGCATTAAAGCTGTACCGATTCCGAACCGATGCCATTCAAGTTCTTCATTTTCCGATCCGATTCCCATAGACGGACACTTTTTTGTGTCATAGTAAGCAATTTTCTTTCAAATCGTTTAATGAATACATAACATATCATCTTCATAAAATCGACTTCAAGTGATGGGTACTAAATTAGAAAATTACTTAATTACAATTATTTCCTTGGTTGATCCCCCTAGTACAGAGTTTGAGTATTTGGTTTTGAAAATCATAGGCAATATCTGTATTTCGAACCGATTCTGTATCGTATCTGTTCAGCCTTAGAAGACAATGGTTTCTAGAGTCGGCATTTCCGATGTTCAGTAGGCTACATGGCAAAAATTCTGCTTTTATTGTGCTTTATTTTATTTTACATACCTACAGTGTTCCTTAACAATTCTTCATTTTTCAACTAAATTGTCCAACTTTATTATGTGCTGTTTATGCCTAAGAAACTAGCAGGTAATAGTGTATTTGCCATATTTTCTTTATCTCTCAACCACTAACGGATGTTCATATCTTCCTCATTCATAACTGGTGGAGTGACGTAACGATTTCGAGGCTGAATCGAGGCTTCATTGGTGCGTACACACTTGTGACGTCATCTAACATTCTAGATTAAAAATTTGCTCATGCACAGAGCTACACAGGCATGATACATACCCGGTAATCTTTAATTTGGTGTTTTATAGTCAATACAAAAATTATAGTCAATCATTCCCACATTTCTGTCATAATAAATAGACCATTATTAACATTAAAACATTAAAACATTAAAATAAAATAAAAAATAAAAATAGCCTATCCTTAGTATAAACAGCATAAAATCAACACTTTTTATTTTTGTATCTTGTATTTAAACAAGGAACGGTTTGAGATGTTGACCTGAGTATTATACCACTGAAAAGCTCTCGTCGAGGCGATTAAAATGGTATATTGAAACGTCAAAATCGGATAAACCGTTGTAAAACGGTTATTTTTTGGCCACTTCGGTTCGGTTTTGGTATTGGCAAAAACCGAAAACCGCGGTTCGGTTACCGAAACCAACCCATCCCTACAAAACTTTGTCGCTACTTTTTTTTTTAATGAACGACAGCAGAAATTATGTGGTAATATTTTTTTATGAACAGGTTTCTAAAATTTAAAGCTTGCTTATAAATTATTCCAATTTTGTAACAAATTAATAATAGTGTTTCGGTTAAAAAGTTTTGCATCAGCTTGTTACTTTTCTTTCCAGGACGCCATCAACTTTTCCAAACGTTTACAAACTGCCCACTTTTCCCAATTGGGTTCAACAATTGTTGGCAAAGAAAGATGTGGCATGCAAAGAAAAGAAATGTCGAAAGACAATCGTCAATACTTTATTTGATGATTTACATCAATATGGAATGTAAGTAAACGTTTTAATTTTTTTTGGAGTTGTATCGTAAGCTGATGTGGAATGCTTTGGTGAATATCATGATTTTCGGAATTTTCCTTGTGATCACGACATGACTAACTAAACGTTTGTGCTGTAACTTGAAAATCTTTTCTTGGGTCCTGCGGCATCTTCCCGGCTGCAAGTAGATCAACGAATTGAGTGATAATTAGGGTTCATTCCTACAACTACTCCCAAATCGTACGGTTGGCCTAACGCACGATTTGATGCCCCAGTTGTACGAATAGCCGCATGACCTCTCAGCTTAGCCGCTGAAACGGAGCTGGCATTGGCGAGGTTTATTACGCCTGCCCAGTGTACTAGCACCGCAGTTAACCCAACAATGACTGGTACCGGAAGTGGGGGTGGAGGGTGCACAAACGACTAACCCCTATGGTGTAGTCTGGATAAAACAAAAAAATGCATTACAAAACTGTTTTCAATCATGTTTAGCTCGTTATTTCATCATATTACAACGTAATTAAGGCTATAAAAGTTACAGCAAGTTCACAAAGTAAAAAAATTACTCTGTAACACACCTTAGACAGCCCAAAAATTTACTTTCTGCTGTAGTAAGGAACTTCCTTTTTTTTTAAGCGTATTTCGGATAGAAGAGGTTTTACTGTACATTTCATTAACTGGTCTAATTTGCGCTGCTTTGCAGATACCCAACAGAAAGAATGTACCAGGAAGCGACACGACAGCTTGTAGAGGTGCATCCACACCTAAAAGATAAAGCGTACGCAAATGCCGAAGTACATGTAAGTAAGCTTAGAATCACCGGTCACACAGTTAAAAAAAATATATATAACGAATTAGATTAGTAGTTGTAAATAAATAAGTACCGGTAGGCCCACCGTAAATGCAAAACGTTGTGTAATTTTTTTTGGTTTATTTTTTTGTTTATCAATCTTTGTCAAAGTTTTAATTTTATTTTTTTTTAATTTAGCACAGCTGGTGTTTGAGTTTGCGTGACAAATTTAAGAAGTTTCGTGCAAGAAATGGAACCCTGACTGGAAGTACCGAAATCGAACAAATGAAACAAAAGTATGGAAGAAAAAGACAGTTACCATCACCAGGGCCGAGTCAGAGATTATCACCTGCCAAGAGGTTAAAGGTAAGCAATTTTCAATTACTGTAACATTCTGAAATGCTTTAGATGCTGTTGCTTAGCAGTTGTTTGGTGTATTCTGTAATTAACCTTAACAAAATGCAGGGCGTTTTGCTGGTTACATAATTACGCGCAATTATACTGAATCAGTTTTTGGTATTAAGAATATCGAATTCAGTTTTGGTATTTTAGGAACACCGAATGTTGTGGTAAAAAAAACCTATACTGCCCAGCATTAATTTCAGTAATGGAAATGCCACTGCCCTATATCATGTTATTTACCCATTTTGTGTGTTATCACTTGCTTCCCCCAAATGCTCCGTGTCTCCCCGAAACTGTGAGCCGGGCAGGCGCTGTAGCTACGCCACTGGTTTGATAGTTTGAAGCATATTATTGCACAGTTTGAAAAGTGGCGTATAGCTAGTTCAACACGTGTTCCATCACGAAATCTAGGCTACGTCCCCTCCATCCAACCCCTCATTATTACCCCCTCCTCCATCCAACCCCTCATTATTACCCCCTCCTCCATCCCATTGCTAAGGCAACAAAAAAAGGAACTAAAAAGGTTTGAACTTTTTGATTTCAAAGCCGTTGAAATATTCTTTGGTATCCACGTAATGAAACATTTTTCTAATTTGTTTTTAAAAATTTACTTTCTTACTTCAGTTCACAGACAGTTGTGAGCCTCAGCAAGTTGAAGATGACACTTCAATCGACCATCACATCAAAACCATGAAAATAGACTGGCACAAACCCAGGAATGAGGAGGTCTTGAGTCATAAAATGGAAGTCACATTCCAGCACAGGCAGCACTATGTTTCGAAACACAACGTACGAGATGTATTGGCATGTTTTCCTGCTTTACAGTTGGAACAACAGGTAACACATACTCAAAAGTTAAATAAGCATATGTGGCAGTTGCCCGAATAAGCCATAGCAGAACTAAAAAAAATTACTGATTAGTAAGGCTGTACCAACCACATTTTTTCCCGCCGAACCGAACCAAACTATTCTCAAACGTTTGGTGCGCCGATCTTACCGAACCGATCATTGTCACACAGGAAAGGGCTGCGCTGGCTAACGCAACTGAAACTGGAAAGGAAGCGAGACTTAAAACGGAACTCTTCGTTCCAGGGTTCTTATGGTCCTGGAAAAAAATTGAGTCCTGGAAAGTCCTTGAAAGTTCTGAAAATGCAAATTTAGTCCTGGATTTTAACATCTAAGCTAGTTGTACTCAAAATTTTATTGCATAATGTTTTCATTTTCCCTCTTATGTCAAAATTTTAGTTGCGTGTATAATTTCAGTTTCAGTCAGGCAGAGTGGGTGCTAAGAGCTTTTAATTTTTTTTATATTAAAGAATATTTTAGGTAAGCCTGATGTTATGAAACATTTTTTCTCCCTTATTTGTAATAGTCCTGGATTTATTTTTGCGAAAATGCATAAATATCATGGAAAATGGTTTTGAAAGTCCTGGAAAAAATATTAAGCATTAGTGTAAGAACCCTATCGTTCTGGGCACGTGCAGTCGACTTTGACGAGTTAGCTTTTAGTCTTATGGTGCAGTTATGGCGGCAGCTACCTTCGTCAAGTACTTACTGTAATTTAAACTTTTTATTTTTCGTTTCTTTTTATGCAAGTAGGAAAGTGGCGGCAGATAATTAACTTAGAAATGGATACCGACATAGCGGTGATTTTGGACCCGTAACTGGCGTGGCTGTTGCGTTTTTCGCAATCGGTTCGATAATTTATAAATTGCGTTCGGCAACCGAACCGATCAGTTGGTGTTTGGCAGGGTTCGGTTCGGTACACCCTTACTGATTAGACTTTCACAGGATCATTTTTAGAAATATGTAGTTCCTTTCATTCTATTTATGGAATATGTGGATTTTTTGGTATTCACACTCGTGCTAGATGCCTGTTCTGTTAAAAGCAGTTAATGCTAATTCTAACTGTTTGACGGATAACCACAACTTTGACTCATCAGGAGTTCATTTTTTGGAGGCAAATTAGCTCATCTGAGTAAAAATTTGAACCGTTTAAAATATATATCCGCGCTATTTGATTTTTTGGTTTAATATGGCTTGATTTATTGGATGACAACAGTTAAAACTAATTTCAACTTAAAACAAAATTATTGTATTGTACAGGGTGCGGGGAAATAAATTATACATGCACTTTCTTTAAGTCCAATGTGGGGTGAGATAAAAAAAAAGTGAATACTTCACAAAATAGTGATCAGATTTCTTGACTCAAAATATATTCTTAGATCAAGAAAGTGGTCCGCTCTTTTATATTTCTCTTGGACACTTTGGTGGAACGTTCTTTATAGGCCGCTATGTATTTTATTATTTTATGTTAAATTTTTTAATTCCTAAAGCTTTGTTTTATTCATTTATTTTTCATTTTGTAGTTTTTGCTGGAGGCTGGACGATACAAAATTAATCAAGTTGCTCTAGAAGATTTCTTTGCAAATGCCAAACTTGAAAACATTGCAGTTTCGGCCAAAGCTAAAGAATTGAAGTTGGCCTACAATGGAATTTCTGCACCTGATGGTAATTACATTTCAATCTAGTCACTGTAGATAATCACATATTGGTTAAAAACCCATGTAAAGGTGGGTTGTTAAATTGTAAACACATTGGCAACAAGTCAATTTATTAAGTGTTCAAGAGATGTTCTTTGTAATTATATCGTCGTAGAAATTCAGATAAAGATTTTAGTACCGGTAATCATAAGTTTTAGTAATCTAACTTTTTTGATGAAATTATTTCCAACTTGATGTTATTATTATGAAAGCGACGGAATTTCTCTTCTAATGCCAAAAGACTTGAGCAACTCTTTTGAAAACGATTGTGATAATGAAGAGATACGTTAGTTTTAATCTTAGGGGAAATAATAATAAAAAAAGCCAAAAAAAAGTTTTTTGTATAAGCTACGGTACTGTAATTACCAATGAAAAAATTTCGGAAAATCTGGACAAACAGAACCAGGAAAACTGTCATTTTTGGCCGGGAAAACCTAAAAAAAACGCGAAATTTTGTTGCAGGAATTTGAACACCAACCTGCAATCATTCCCATTGCACAAGTTGAACAAGCCTAAAGGATTGTGTTCTAAATTCGTATTTTACGTGTTACTACTTTAATGTTATTAATTATGCTCAAAAGCAGAACCAAATGGTACTTTGTGTTAGTTCCATTCTCGTTGGGTGCTAACAACCACAGCAATAGATGCGCCCTAAAGCCCATGATCTCTCTCTCTTGAGCTCAATATTAGGTAGGCCTACTACCCAGAATACCTATTGCACTAACGGATGATTGGATAGTGCCAGGCAGTAAACCGACAAAGTAAAATAGTAATACGTAATGCTCCTTTGCTTGAACCATGACCCCAATTGCGGAAGAACTAAAAGTGGATCTACTAAAAGCCAACATGGCGTAACTATAGTAGTACTGTGTTGATTAAAAGCCACTAAGCGCTAAAACAATTTTATTCGGTTCAGCTGAACATTGTTAATAACTGGGTAAAATGGCAATATTTCTAGGGTTCGTGCGGATCCTGGAATATACTGGAAAAAATCTGCATCCCGGAATATACTGGAATTTGTCTAAAGCCTTGATTATCCTGGAAAAGTAGTTTTAGAATACGTAGCTAAGGATTTTCCTTTAGTTAAAAAAAATCTTGTTAAAAAAATGTAACGTTTTGAATTTGTGCGAAGCATTTGAAATTGCTGCAATCAAGCCCGAGCGAACGCACAAATTTAATGCAATGTTTTGTAAAACCTAACACTACAACTGGTAGCTAGTTACTGGAAAATGCTAGAAAAAAAATTAGCAGAAAGTACTGGACAATACTGGAAAATGAAATTGACCTAGCTGTACGAACCCTGCTGATTTTTCAGAGGTTAACTCTACGCTCCTTTATCAAGCTCTTAATTAAAATACCACAAGGCATAGTTAAACTACAAATTGGTTTTTACGTGTGTCAAATCCAGCATTACAAATAGACGGGCTTTAATTGGAACAATTTTCAATCACAAAGGCGCAAATGACGGTCGTTGACACTCAGTAGGTGAATATAAATAGGCATAAATTTTTCAAGGAAAAGTCAATGGTGTTAGGTTCGTGGAACAAATATCCCAGAGCAGTATTGGATTTAATTTATTTTCTCCATTTGGTATTATACACTCTATGCTAAAGAACCAGTAAAAAGCGAACACAAATTTTCCACTAAACACTCAAAATACAATTGAAGTGAGCTTTATATTTCCAAAGAGCTTGATAAAGGTGCATAGAGTTAAGCTCCGAAATATTGCCGTTTTATCCTGTTATTAAAGATGTTCAGCTGAACCAAATAAAATTGTTTTAGCGCTCAGTGGCTTTAAATCAAGATTTATTATCATTTTATAGCGTTGTGTTTTTTATAACTTTTTTCGCATAACTGTAGTAGCACTACTACAGCAAAACCTCGTTAATCAAACTCGGTTAAATCAAAATATCGTTTAACTCAAACTATTTCTTACCATTTGGTTGGCACCATTACAAAATTTCCCTCATTAAGTCAAACAAACATCGGTTAACTCAAACTCTTAATGGGTAAACAATGAACAATCATTAGCCAAAGAGAGAAAATACTAAAGCAAGCAGATCAAAACCAAATGCCATCTTCATAAATACTTATTCGTGGTGTTGCTTATGTATATGAACCACTTCTCATCTGGTTTAATTCAGGGTTCACAGCAAAATCTTACCATTCATTTCCCTGACTTTCCCTTTGCAATTTTCAAAAATTTCCCTGACCAATAGGTTATATTACCAAAAAAAATTACACACAAATTAAACTCGTTACAAATTTTATTTTCGAGGCATAACAGTAAGTAGTTTTCAATTTGATAATGCAAAAAATTGATAATGCTTAGAGTGTTTTTTTAAGCGTCTTGAGTCTAATAAGCTCCAAGGCAACGGCATCTTCTTCCAACTGAGCATCTTTTCTGACTTTTATTTTCTTCTAGTGCTTTTATACTTGAAAAAAAACTTTTAATAATTTAATTTGCCTGACTTCGCGTAACAAAATACCATTTTTCCCTGACTTTGCGTAACAAAATACAAATTTTCCCTGACTTTGGGTACAATATTCAATTTTTCCCTGACTTTCCCTGACTCTTTTTAATTTCCCTGACTTTCCCTGACTTTCCCGAAACTGTGAACTCTGTAATTCAGCCTGAGACTGCGTTATCTTAAAAAATGTTTTAAAGTGTATTGTATGCCTACTTGTTTGCATTTAAGCAAATAAATGCAGGTTCCGGTTAACTCAAACTCCGTTTAAGTCAAACTATTTTGCCTGTACCCTTTGAGTTCGAGTTAATGAGGTTTTTACCTGGTAATTAAACAACAACAAAAAAGAAATCCTGCTTCCATGTGTTCACAGACGCAAGGATCGTATTGCACACAAAATTCTATAATAATTCAAAATGAATTATTTTGAAGAAATTAAACTATTTGCATGCAGCAATCAAATGCATTTATACTATTTACTGTACGTCTGGACATGTCGTAAATTTGTACAGTAGCCTATCAGTGTTAATGATGTCTTGCTCTTTGATTATTTGGAAGTTAAACTCTGAAGTCCGCTGAATCTCTTAAACGATTATCTAGCAAAGTGGGTTAAATAAATAGTTAACAGTTTGGCAAATTTGACTGCGCTGCAATTAATCTTGAAATAACCAACAACTGTAAACTTATATCGCTATAAGGTTTGCTTGTTGGTTGTATTTTTACTTAATAAAGTTTGTTTTGTTTTAGATAAACGACTATGCCTCATGAGGTTTTTACTGTTGTGTATTGGGTTAAAAGAAAGTTGGCCGCTCTACACACAAGACGAAATTGGGATTCCGGAAACACCATTTCCAGTATTAACATGCCAAGGAAACATTTTGGAAAGTAATCTTTTCACATTGTACGTTGACTGTGAAGAGGTGTGCTCTTCCAAAGACCCAGCGACAGCATTAACGCTGTTATTTAGTGCGTACTGGGTGTTCGACATCAAGTACAATTCGACCGTTAAGAAGGTCATGTCCTTCTTGGACCACTACATATTTAAAAAACAGTCTGCTAAAGCTAGCAGAGCTGTTAGTACCCTCTACAATAAGCTGTAATACAGTAAAACCTCTTTTGTCTGGAACTCTCTATTAAGGTGGCAAACGAGTAATACAAACCTTTTTTTTAAATTTGGTATTAAAAATGTAATAAACATGTAGTTTTATTTAAATTCACACCACAAAACATACCCATATTTATTTTTTGCAATTTCGAAAGAATTTGATACTTATTTGTACAATATGTGTAAATTGGCTACATTATGAAATCAAGCCTAATTCTCTTTTTGCTGCACATTTTGTTTCAAATCAGAACCAAACTGCTTAAAAACGTATAAAGAAGGCCACTAACTACACTTATCGTAGTAAAACAATCCTAAGTAATTTATTTCGTAAGCCAAAGACAAAAATTTGCGTAAATGATATGCACTAACATACAAAGTATACGATAATAGCATCACCAGTCATACTTTTTTTTTTAAAGTTAAGTGGTCGTCAGATACATGTAGTGTGCCTTCCTGCAAAATTTCGCAAGGATTGAACTAAAATCAAAAACATTATGCTTGAGAAACTGGTATAAAACTACAGAAAAATCGTGTTTTTGGAAAGTCTTTCGTTCTTTTTCTTGGTTCAGTGGAAAAGAAAGAATTGCCAAAACCACGATTGGAGGCTGCCATTTTACGTGCCCCCTATTGACAAAGCAGGAAACTAACCAGGTGACTTGAAACAAATGAACAGTTTGTAGTTGTATACAGAACTTCAATAGGGTATAAAAAAAAATGCTGTTTTTTCCCCAAAAAAAGTAGCAAAATTTCCAAAACTGACGACTTCCGGTTCAACTTCCTGGAATCAAGTACTCTGCACTATTTCACTAAATATTGTATTAAAAAATAACTTATGCATATTTTTAAAAATTGTTTTCATGTATTGAGAGAGAAATAATTCAGGCACTTTTCCACAAAAAAGAAAGATAACAATTTGTAATTTTTTTTGGCTTGCTAATTAGCCTTCCTGTTTGCCTTCTTAACTGACATCAACAAATCTCAGTAATCGAAAACCATAAAATTAATACTCCCATTTCAATCCTTACATAATCATTTTTTTCCGACACAATTATCAATTAAAGAAAACTCTTGGTGTCATTGTTAATTATAAAGTTTTTAATTTCCTTCCTGATTTTATCATCCAAGTTGATTAAATCTTGTGGCAATTTGTTAAAAATAGTTGGAATATTAAAATGCCTGCATTTCTCACCATAATCAGTATTAACATTCGGTATATTGTATCTGTAAGGCACCAAAAAAATGGTTTGCTTCTTAGGCCCGAGCTGGTGACCTTTTTTTTTTCAATTAAAAAAACTTTTGAAAAATTTGTCCTGATTTGGGTAAACTTTTCTTCTTTATTTTTTGGAAGTAGGGGAAGTTGTGATACCCCCCAAAAAAAATAAAAACCATGGTCACCGGGCCAAAAATTGCCCGAGAAGCAAACAAAAATTTTTTCGCAGCCTAAGTTTATATTTTAAAGGTCGATGCTTTTTGAGCGCTAATTATTTTATATGTATTTTTAAAATAATTATCACAAATAATGTTAATATAATCCCGGAGTTGGCTAACATTTAAAATGTTATTTTTAAGAAAGACGTAATCTGTTTTTTCCGTAACGTTTTTGTTAATAAAATTTTTACTAACTTATTTTGTGTTTTTTTTTGTAGTTTGTGGATATGTGATTGCTTAGCATGAACGTACACTTCAATTCCGTATTGTAGTATGCTTTCTATCCAGGCGTATTAAATTAATGTACATAAGGAATAAAAGAGGACCCATCACTGATCCTTGAGTTATTCCATGTTTCAAATCAACAAAGTTACTGAGTAGGATTTCATGGTTTATGAATAATGCCTTCTGCAAATCAATCAATACAGTGCCCACATAATTTACATTGCTTAGTGCACCAGATATTTTATCATTAATATTTTTTTATGCTGTATTTGTTCTCATTTGCCTTCTGAAACCATACTGATTTTGAGTTAGTAACTTTAGGAAAACTGATCGCAGTTTTTCGTCTTAAGAGGTTTTTCAAATTTGCAAAACCTCTTAATTTTTGCGATACTGCAAAAAAATGTTATAAAAGTATGGTAACTAAGTATTAAGATTTTCATTTTTCAAATGTAGGCTTATGTGCAGACTACTTTATACTGAAAATATTGTTGGTGAGTTAAAGTTCAAAAATAAAAGTTAAAAATACTTGAATAATAGTGCTTTACGAATTTAATTTACTTTTTGCCTGAAATTTTGCAAGACATCTTAAAGACATTCCATGATGCCCGGATGTGGAACACCAAAAGACACGTTAAAAGGTGGCGTTTGGCACCCCCTGATTCATGGAAGTGAAGTGCCAAATCGCCCCCTTAAAATTAGAATTAGGTAACTCGATTTTAAACTTTTTGAGTAAGTCAAGTTTAAACACTACTTTTAGTATTATTGTAAAGATTGAACTGTTAGATACCTAGTACATTAAGAACTTTTAGATAGTTCATTAAGAACTTTTAGATGCCTAGTTCATTAAGAACTAGGTATATAAAAGTTCAATCTTTAAAATAATGCAAAAAGTAGTGTTTAAACATGACTTACTCAAAATGTTGAAAATCGAGTTAACCTTAAAAGTTGTGAGTACCAAAGGACACCTTAAAGAGTGCCGTTTGGCACCCTATACTGCGTGGAAATGGAGTGCCAAAACACACCTTTCAGAGTGCCGTTTGGCACCCTCTAATGCCCGGATATGGAGTGCCAAAACACACCTTAAAAGGTGCCGTTTGGTACCCTCTAATGCCCGGATATGGAGTGCCAAAACGCACCTTAAAAGGTGCTGTTTGGCATCCACTGAAGCCCGGATGTGGAGTGCCAATTAACACCTTAAAGAGTGCCGTTTGGCATCCTCTAATGCCCGGATATGGAGTGCCAAAACGCACCTTACAGAGAGCCGTTTGGCACCCTCTTATGACCGGACATGGAGTACCTAATGACACCTTAATGGTGTCGTTTGGCACCACTTGGAAGGGGTGAAAAAGTGGCACCCAACCTCCTAGGTGCCAATTGGCAACTTTTAGGGTGCACAATACAGGTCACGATTTTTCACCCCATAAGGTGCCAAATGCCACATTGTTTTTACAGTGTAGGCCTATAAGAAAGTGGCAAACACTAGCGATGAAAATGTATGCGTTAGAGCAAGTAACTAGAGCAGTTTAAGACATTTTGTTCTACGCAGTGACGAGTTGTTAACATCAATGTCAAACATTTTTTTTATTCGGCTTAAAACAAGAGCATGTAGGCCCAAGTAGTGCAATAACAAGACAATTTTGAATGACAATTAATAATTAGCTGCACAAACATTGTCTTAAAAAAAAAGAGTTTGAGAGCATTTGATGTCGTGAATTATTAGTTAGAAATATGACTTTTTAGTTAGGTCCTGTAAATGTCCTATATTCCTTCATTTCCAACCAAAAATTCTTACAATTCCTGTAAAATTTAGAACTTGGGTATACTTTACAGCCTGGATCCGCTCTTACTTGAGTCATAGTATTTTTTTTCTCTCTCGCTAAATTGAAGTTTATTTTGTTAGTAAGATAATTTTAATTTTAATATTTTGTTAGTTGGCCTACATAAAGTTGTTTTGTTTTATATCTAATTCTGTTGCCGCTGTTGATTAATAGTGTTTTTGTTTTGTTTTTTATCATTTAGGCACAACTTCACGATACACTTGTTGCAAATCAACATAATCCAGAGACCTTACAAGAGTGCAGCTTATTGGAGACCCCAGATTTGTTCTGTGGCTTACAAACTGAGCACATGATGCAAAAATTTTTAAAGGACAATTGCAATCTACTTTCAACTGTGGAAGTTGTGTTGGGGACACACCTGCACTGGGTAAAAAGAGGAAAAAGCGACTCCTTGTGGAAAAGCAAGACTGTTCCTCTCATTGAAAGTTTTCAAATTTTATTACAAAATGCTGATGTTTTAAGGTGCATCGATGAACCATGCCTTGGAACTGATGGACGATTAAAAGATTTATGTGATGGTTCATACATCAAAGACCATCCGTTGTTTGGTTCTGTGCCAACTGCTTTACAAATTATTTTGTTTTATGATGACGTAGAGGTTGCAAATCCACTAGGCTCTAAAGTAAAAAAAAAAAACATAAGTTAGGACTGTTTTACTGGATGCTGGGGAACGTACATCCAGAGTTTCGCTTTTCTCTCAATCAGATAAACCTTGTTGCAGTTGCAAATACTACTAATGTAAGAGGTTATGGTGTCGATAAAGTTTTGCGTCAGTTTGTTGATGATTTAAAACGTTTGGAACACCCGGACGGAGTTTGCCTAACACTACCAGATGGAAGGAGAACATTTCGAGGCACTTTACTTGTTGTCGCAGCGGATTCTTTGGCAGCTAATTTTATTGGAGGCTTCAAGGAATCTTCGAAGTTTGCACTTCGAGGTTGCAGAACTTGTATGTGCACTGGTGCCGAAATAGAACACGTTTCTTCTGAAAACCAAGTACAACTACGTAATCGAAACACTCATCGCCAACAGTGGGACGACATTAGCCACCAAGACTTGTCCAAGGATTCCAAGAAATTCTGGTCCAAGACACATGGAATTAATAATCTGTCCATCTTAGATGAGTTGAGGTATTTTGATGTTACCCAATGTTTGGTACATGACATAATGCATGTGCTATTTGAGGGAGTATTGGCTAAAGAAGTCAAACTTCTGGTGTACGTAGTTGTTGAAAAGAAATACTTAACTTTAAAGATGTTTAATAGACGTCTAGCGTGTTTTGGCTACGGACAACTGGAAAAAAATAAACCAACTACAATTGACATCAAGGTTCTGAAAAATCCTCTAAACAAGGATTGAAGCAGCGCGCTGTTCAGATGTGGACATTAGCTGTTGTCATGCCATTTCTACTCACTCCTGAAGTTCCAGAAGATGATGAAAGATTAAATCTTTTCATCACCCTACTTCAAATAACAAACATATGCACTGCATTTGAAGTACACAGGGATGATGCCAGGAGCTTGGGAATGCTTATTCAATTTCACCACTTGAAATTTAAAGAGCTTTACCCAACCTCTTCCATTACACCTAAACTTCATTACATGATTCATTTACCAAGTCAAATGTTAATGTTCGGACCACCTCGTTTTCATTGGTGTATGCGCTTTGAGGGTTGGCACGCTCATCTTAAGCGATTAGCTGTAATTCTCAGGAATTTTAAAAACCTTGCTTTTACATTAGCATCAAGATTTCAGACCCTCCAGTGCTTACATCAAATGGCACCACCGGGAACTCATGCTTCAAACTTTTTGTATGCTGGTGAATGGTGATACTGTGCGGGATGGTCGGTCCACACAATTGCTTTTGCACAATGTTGGTGAAACACTTATACGTGAACATGATGTGGATGCCATTGTAACTCACTGTCTTTCAGATGTGAAGGAGGTTGTAGCACGTGGAATAATTTATGCTGTAGGATGTGTAGTTATGGTGCAGTGTGATGACGATAATTTACCCCAGTTTGCCCAAGTTGACAGCATTATTGTTCACGATTATAGGAAGTTTTTAGTTGTTAGGCAGCTTACTACTCAATACTACGACGGTGGGTTAAATGCTTACAACATTGTTTTAAATCCAGACCGAGGTACGTCTGTGCTTGATATTCAGTGCATGGTTCTACCATTAGTAGTTCCTGTATTTAGGCGCAATCATGAAAAGTTCGTTGTAACTTTGGGATATTCAAGAACTGATTTTATCTGAAATAGTCTGTGCTGTGGTTCTGCTGCCAATTAGAAAGTGAAGTGGTAGATCTGCAGCCTGTTGGTTTACCTTTTTATTGTACTTCAAACAAATATAAACGAGATATTTTTCTTTATTAGGCTGTTTAAAAAAAATAAAGTTGGATCTCAGGACCTCCCGCACCGGTCTCAAACCCCCTCATTCCTCTTTTTTCCCCCTCAAAATTTCAAAGTGAAAGAAAATGTAAAGTGTAAGCACAACTAGGTCTATGTAGTTGAAAAGAACAAAGCTAAAAAAAAACACTTTCTAATACTGTACTTAACACAACATAAAAATGAAATAGAATTAGATATGTCAATAAGACTTCTTTTTTCCTTCCACAGTAAGTAAAAGCCATTCCTTATGGACACCAAAATAAAACATAAAATTAAAAAAAACGCCCGCCCGCACAGATTTTCTTCAATAAATGCCCGAGAACCAACTTACGTTATTTAAGTAGCCTAATTTTCAATCATTACTAGTGGTAACATGCAGTTTTTTTTCTGGGAAAATACACATTTCATAATACAAAGAAGGGCTTTAAATAAATTATTGCATCAGAACTGGGTTTAGAAGCTTATCAGTATCAGGTATCAAATTTTGAACAGGTAACGCGTAGTATCAGAACTCGATCGGATCAGTCAAAACCTTGATCGCTAATCGCTAACTCATCCCTTTGCATCAAATCCTAGAAAAAACTACAACGGGTAGTGATCTAGTTAGCACCCTGAAAAGTCTTAAGATCGTACAAATGAGAATTGCATGCAATCTAAAATATGGTCGCCTACAACAATTACAAAATTTATTAAAGAGAAAGCCAAGCTTCAGATAACATAATAGATCCTGGACCCATTTTATAAATCCCACTGAGCAAAAGAACGCCTCAAATCCGTTGCATCAGTGACATTCAATTTATTGTTGATGCTTTGAAGGACTCGTGACCTGGATCGCCGTCATGGTGGCTTGAAGTGTATAGATATAAGCTTCCATTCAACTGCGTGCCTAGACAGCCCATAGAGCGGTAGAGAGACTCCCGGTATTTTCTCTTGGCAGGGGCTGGAATAGATTCTCTAGCCATGCCAACTTTTGGCCGATAAAGGCTTATCC
>JAQIVB010000019.1:0-15834 GCA_034698005.1 Lithobius nodulipes
CAAACTGTTAATGAGTGGAGTGGGTACGTTAACCCAGTGACAAACTGTTAATGAGTGGAGTGGGTACGTTAACCCAGTGACAAACTGTTAATGAGTGGAGTGGGTACGTTAACCCAGTGACAAACTGTTAATGAGTGGAGTGGGTACGTTAACCCAGTGACAAACTGTTAATGAGTGGAGTGGGTACGTTAACCCAGTGACAAACTGTTAATGAGTGGAGTGGGTACGTTAACCCAGCGACAAACTGTTAATGAGTGGAGTGGGTACGTTAACCCAGTGACAAACTGTTAATAAGTTGAAGAGGAACAAAACACTTGTTGATTATTAGTGTTGATTGTTTTTCGAGTTGTACTTTGTGGTTTGTTTTGAAGATATGCTTGAGTGTCAAACACCAGTGAAGAATATTATGATGGCCGAAACAAAGTCTCATACCTACAAGGGTATTGAGGCTTTAACATCAAAGAATTACGAGACCTGGAGAACAAGGGTTGACGGATATATTAGAGGCCAGGGTTGGGAAGATGCCCTTACATCTGAAGAACCAGCGGCGGGTGGCGATCAAGCAGCTGAAGCTTTAAGGAAGACATGGAATGAGTGTAATAGGAAAGCACTTTCTTTCCTATTCCAAACGATTTCGTCCCTTGAGCTGGGCCCATACTCGGGTGCCACGAAGGCTAAAACTGTTTGGGAATCCCTACAAAAGAGGCATCGTGCCACTACCGATGCACAGAAGATTCGGGTGTATGACAGGCTTGCGCAGATTCGATGGAAAACGAATGAAGACTGCCAAGGATATATGACCCGAATCAGGACGATTCTTACACTTTGCACCGGGGTAGGGAAGATCGTACCGGACGCCGAGGCTGTGTTCTACGCATTAAAAGGTGTTACTCGAGCTGGATATGAAATAACCACTGAGGCTTTGCGCCTATCTCAAGGAGTTTCACTTGACATGGTTGAAACTGCCCTTGTGGAAAGGGAGCAGTTTCTAATGGATGAACCTGACAAAGTGGAGACTCCAAGTGTGTACTCAACTAAGTTGGAGAAAGTACACAGTGAAATACAACCTATTCCTGAGACTGTTGACAAGCGAAAGCCACGAAAATGTTGGAATTGTGGATCTTTTTCGCATTTATTAAATTCGTGTACTGAAGAGAGGAAGAAAAATAATACGGACCGAAAAGGGAAGCAATGCCACGGCTGTGGCAAGTTGGGGCACTTTATTGCAGATTGTCAAGATGGCAAGAATAAAGAAGATTCTAGTCTTGAAAGGAATCCCATGAAGAGAGTGATGGTCGTGAGAAAAGAGGCCAAATCTAAAGGAAGAGAAGAAAAATTTATACTTGACAGTGCAGCAACGGTCATATGCATAAAGGATACGGAGAAGCTCACGAATCCGATGAAGAGATTTGAAGAGTTTGGATTAGCGTCTAAAGATGGGAAAATTACATCGATGGCATGTGGTGAATTACATGGTACCATTCATAATGGTGACGCGGTCGTGACGCCGTGTAATTTTGGTGAAGCTTTTGTGATAGACAATTTAAGGGATAATCTGCTGTCTGTTTCCCAGCTTGGAAGAATGGGTTTTTGGACAATATTCACACCAGAGGAAGCCTACATCGTTCCAACAGCAGAGATTGAATCCTTGAAAACTGAAGTTCAGAAGAAAGCCATCGGAATAGCTAAGAATCGTGGAAGTCTATATGAATTAGACGTTGGCCCACACCAGGCAGAATCCATTGAGACGAAACTTGATGAATGGTCTGCAGATGTTTTACATGAAAGACTCGGGCATCCCGATGTGGCCGATTTGAAGAAAATCATGAAGAAATGCAATTGGAATCCAGAAAAGACGCGGATTGCTAATAACCTGACCAGTGGATGTGCAGCATGCCAAGAATTCAAGTGTCAAGAATTGTCATATTGGTCCTTGGAAAATTCCAAGACGATGAACAAGATGGACAAGTGGTATGTCTATCTGGAGGGACCTATTTATCCCATCTCTGTTGGAGGTTCAAGTTTTTTTTTGTTCATAATTGACGTGCACACAGGAAGATATTTTGTGCAAATGATGGCTGCAAAAGATGAAGCTTCTAGTTATTTAATTGGATGCATTAAAGCACGGATGAAAGAAACTGGACTAAAACTAAAGAGCATTACAATGAAAGACAGTTTTGAATTGACAGAGGCAGTTAATTTCTGCGAGAAAACTGGGATTATTGTGGATGATTCGAGGACAGAATGCTCTTTCATCGGAGAAGCTATTGAGTCGTCGGTACAAACATTACTTTCATCAGCTAGATGCTTATTAAGAAGCGCAAAACTCCCATCAAATTTTTGGTCTCTAGCTGTGAACTGTGCGTGCTATCTCGCAAACATGATTCCCAGGAATAGCACAGAAATATCTCCACTTGAGATTTGGCATGGGAGACAACCAGTCTACAAACATTTGCATCGATTTGGTTGTCTAGCCTTTGGACCAAGAAGAAAACGAAGCGGAAAGATTGTTGCTACCGGACGTAAATTCATCTTTGTGGGGTATGACCTCAGCACTAGGTCATATCTCCTGTTTGATACGGCAAGAGGAACCACACTGGCAACACGACATGTTAAGTTCGTGGACAGACTGGACGGGTGGACCGAATGCATGGAGCCAAATTATGGACAGAAGACAAGTATCCATATGGGAGGTGGGCGTTTGAAACCAAGTAAGGAAGATGACCTGGATATTGACCATAGGAGTTATGACAGTGAACAAGATGTTAGCAGTGACCCTGGTAGACGAGATGATGACACAGTTGTGAAAGATGCTACAGGGGTATATGCTACGACGGAGATGAATGATCGTAAATCACCTATTGCAAACAGAAGTGTGGATAAACTTATGACTGAAATGGGAGTGATGCACCCACAGCACATTTCTAGGAGATTTATTGATGACGATGCATCTAAATCTGCTGTGGATAACTCAATGCTAAATAGACAAGAAAAAGTATATGAACGAGGATTTAAGCAATTTACTTGGGTCGCGAGTAGATTGGAAGATAAATCTTCAATGTCAAATGAACCAGGAATAAGTGTGCCTAATCTGAATGGTGAAAATCATTTTTTTGCTGATAAATTTCATGAGGGCAGTGAGAATCCTGGGAAAACATTTTTAACTGATGATGTTGGAGGTATGAACCCTGAGACAGGAAATTTAATGAGTGAGATACCTAAAATAAGTGTGAAACGTGATATGTCGCATGTTTTTTTTGGGGGAAATGAAGATATTGACCCGAAAAATAAGAAAATGTTATTTTGCGTAAGAGGTGACCCTGTTAGCAATTCTAAACTAGCTGAAATGGGGAAGAAGTTGAGAATTGAAGGTAAAATTGATGATACATCAATTGTGAATGTAACTAGATACGGTGTTAAGACGAATACCAAAACTGAAAGTCCTAAAAGGGGTAAAAAGAAGAATCACTATAGTAATAGTAAAATGAAATATGATGTCAATAATCGATCTTTTTTGCATGAGAAATATTGCATGGATTATTGTAGCAAGAAAAAATGTTCGCAGGAAAGGAGAGCTTTTGTGCATGGAAGTGGTGAGAAGTATGCAACTGTTAAGAAGCGAATCCCTTGGAAATTTATGAAAAATGCGGTTCCACATGAATGTTGGTAACTTCAAGAAAATGAATTAAGTAAAGACAGAATTGTTTTTTTTTAATACGAAAGAAGCCGTTAGAATCGAACCACACTCTGCCTACCAGATTATCTAAATCAGGTGGGAGTATTGTTGGAAAAATAAGCATATATTCTAGGAAAAACAGGGTGAAGACTTAAGTAGGGAAATGAATGAACGTATTGACATGTTTCATTTGGTTTATTTTAAGCTTAGGTATTTTTCCACATTGTGATTGAGATAAATGTATGGTTCATTTAACGCATTATTAAGTTGCAAGATGATTATATGTGTTTAAGTTATTTTAGTATAAGTGTACTTGATAGTATTCTTAATTTGAGTTAAGTAATTTGTAGTATTACGTA
This sequence comes from Lithobius nodulipes, assembly GCA_034698005.1. NCBI lineage: Eukaryota > Metazoa > Arthropoda > Chilopoda > Lithobiomorpha > Lithobiidae > Lithobius > Lithobius nodulipes. Next base: position 4,036 of record JAQIVB010000019.1, read on the forward strand.
AATCGTAAATACGGTTTAGTAGCGAAGCACTATTGAACAATGCCATTGCATGCAGACAAGTTAATTGTTGAGTATTGCACGCGTGTGCATCACATTACGTAGATTCATTGCATGGACCTGATGAGCATTGTTGTTATTTTACGACATGTGATTCGGCAATGGGTATTGTGTGGAGTATGAAAAATGGCGAGCGTATGGTTGTCGAGCTATAAAGTTTTGACTTGCATTTGTATCCTGCCTAATGCTGATTGAGCTGTCGGACATTGCAAGTTACGGATTTTAACTGCTGAAAGTGTCGTGGTTCTGCTTGGAGGTATTATATACATTTGAAATGTTAGACTTTGTTGATAGCTGCGATGAAATGTATTTTGCTCTGAATGCGTAATAAGCCTAAATACTACGTTCTAGTCCAATTGAAGATGGCAACAATGATACTATCTTGCACCGCCAGGCGGCGTGGATGTTAAGCACAAGATGGCAGCGCCCATGGATTAGTGCTACGTTATTGTATTACTAGTGTTACAATGATTGATCGTCATTCCAAGGTTTTAACAACGATGCCCTCAGAAAGACCGACGCGGGGAATGTGAAGTCTACAATATGAATACTTGTTCCAACGTTTCCAGGTTGTTGTTTTCCCTTTTCCCTTTTCTCTTTTCTTTGGTATGAATAAACCTATCCTAGCAACGCTACCATTTCTGCATTCTACCTGTTGTTCTTTTAACCAAAGTTAATCCAAGGCCAAACGGATGCAAACACCTCTTCGAGAAGGTATACTATCAGGAATGCTCTCTGATTTAAACTCGACGAAACACGCACTACCCCTCTAACAGCAATCAAAGTTTTTAGAATAGTTTATACATGATTCGAGATCTCAAGTTAATAATTTTAGTTATAATAACAGCTCCAATATTATGTCCGGCAACGATCGTGATGAAATTTGTGCTTTCGTTTTCACTGTTAAGGTCAGTCCCAACCAAAGTACGATAATGCGACCAAAGAGCGTGCTTTCCAAATCTTATAGTTTTTAGGTCGTTGCCTACTGTTAAAAAAAAATTTTCTTAATAGGTCTCTATCCCTGTTTCCAAAAGGAGTATACTTTCATCTACTTAGCCTCAAAATTTTGTGCATTCCCAAATGAAACAACAAAAAAAAAATTAAATTGGGCTAGAACGGGCGAATCTTGCAGTAATAATTACGTCAGACTGCAAAGAGCTAAAATGTAGCCTGCTTGACAAAATTCGTGTAATTCGAGGATGTGGTTCCGGTTTGAAACCCAATCTTCCACCCAACACCACCTAATCCAAAAATTTACGTTAATAACCTCCCCAATGGTTTACATTTGAAACAACTGTTAAAAATTTTCACCAGTTAAGCTTTAAAACCCTCAATAAACAAACAGTGCTGAAACGACCAAAGCAGAGAACAAGAATCTGTCTTTACCCCGTATTGGACAATGAGCCCTATCGCCCAATCGTATGATAACTCTAGAGTTCCGCTCTATCCCTATAGCCTATATCAACATATTACGTTAAGTTTCCCTTGAACCAAAATCGGTAGTGATTCCTGCCTTTTTATTTTCTCATTGTTTAAAACAAACAACCAAAATTATATTCTGAGCCATACGCAAAAATAGTTTGGGTTTATTTGAATACCAAAGCCAAGTATTGGAATTATTTCGAACCATTTATCCCCAGCTGTTATTTACGGATTCTTAAAAAAAAAAAAAAAAACAGGCTTCCCAAAACTCATTTGATGAATTGCTCAAAACCCTTGATTAGTAAAATTAACATTTTGGTCGAGAATTGACTGTGCTCACTCTAGTGCAGTAGGCCAACTCCGGAAACCGTTTTTCCCAGGATGTAATCAAGAATCCGGCCCAAGCCCGGCTCTACGCTTTTCTTTCTCGCTTGTCAGAAAAACAAGTGAAGTCAGTTTTCAGACAACCATAACAACAAAAAAAAACATTTACCGCAAAAATAACTGAAATTTAGTTAGTATTTTCGCACCAAGAAAATTCTTCCCTTAATCTAGAAAATTTACCAACCAAAAATATTTCGTACTCCTAAATTGATTCAGTTGAAAAATTGTCCCTTGCCTTCCGAATTCCAAAATTCCAAACCTGAAAAAACTTCAAATTCAAGATTCAAAAATTCAAAAATCCCCAAATTTACCCACAGGAATAATTGCTCGTAAAGATGTTAACTTCTCGGACTCGGTTGCTCACTATACCTGATGATCTGCTCCCTTTATACCTGATGATTTTTCTAAGTATTTTCTTTCGCCCTAGGTTTCGTGAAGGGCTATATGTTAGGGTTACCGCGCTAACCAAACAGTACTGAATTCAGCAGTACCTTTAATAGTTTTTATTACATATTTACCGCTTCGGTTTTATCTGCACCACTATTCCAAAACAAAAATTTCTTGACTTCTAAAAAAAAACAATATTTCAAACGCATAGGCCCATGTACGAGTTCCGAAAATTTCCGCCACAACGCACTGTGTTCACGAGTTCCAAAAAAAAAAAAATGTATCCAAGAATATTCCTGTTTTCACGTGTTCCGTTTAAATATATCCTCCTAACATACGTGTTTACGAATTTTGAAAATTCATTACGGTAATATTCCAAAACCACAAACTGTAACGTATGCACACACGAGTTTCTTACAACCATCCACAGTAGAATCCAGACAGTTAGTAATTCTTTATCTCCACCGAAAAACGATTGAAATCACTCGCCCGCTACACCTGTAGGCTACTCAATCTCCTCACTACCATTTTCTTTCTTGACATGTTACAAATTCGTTCACACTTAATATTGGCAATAATCTGATTTATTGCAATTATGACGTTTGCTCATGTCATGTCGGAGAGTAAGTTTTTTTATCTTACTATTTAGTATGAAGAAACAAAGTTTGGTAAGTTCCGTAAGGTTCCGTAAACTGTTTATTAACAAAGCAAAATCTGTATCACAACCAAAGCACCTGTGAAAAATTGATAAGTTTTTTAAGACTCTTATCTTTACCGGTTCGCTTGTTAGACTAATGTAACTAGCTCGCTTGTTAACAAAGTAACTAGCATTTCCGATACAGGTATTGATAACAGTATCATATTCCGCTTTTTTTAAATCCCAATAGCTTATTTTCTCTCTTACGTGAAACATTACAACAGAAAACTACGTAAATGGGCCTATAAAAAAAAATCCTTGCTATTTCTTGCTTCCCCCATAGTATGCGCTTTTAATCGGGTCTCCGTGCAAATTTCCGGGACTCCAGGAAAACAACTAAACCTCTAAATTTTTCCCGTGCTCGTTCCTAGCCTTTCTACCTGTCGCTGAATTCGTGTTCTACTTTTATAGCCTAAAAATTTCCTTCGAAATTTAAGCTTGGGAGAGTTTTGGGTTTCGGGTTTTTCACACTTGCTGGTCAAAACATCTAATCGCTTCATTGGCTGAGTGATCAGGACAGCCACGGGCGAAATGATTTCTCTCCCGACGCAAATGCTAGTAACTACCATTATCAAAATTTTTACACTAGCAGCGGGCCTGCCGTCTCTGGTTAAAAAATGCAATCACGTCATTCGCTGGGTGATCAGGACAGTCACAAGCGAAGTGGTTCCCGTTGCAAACATAACAACTTTCCTTATTTGCATCCACAGTACTCATTTGCGGCTGGTCTATCTGCGGAGCTGACTCGAGATTTCCGTTAGCAATCCCGGCTTCTGTAGGAAACTCCGCGATCCGATCAGCTTCCCGATTGTTCGCCGCTGCGCTCTCAAAATCAGCAGGAGAAGAAACGTGTTGCTCGGCGTCCCGACCGAACGCTGCCTCTCCCACCACGATCCGAGCCCGTCCCAGTTCCCTCTCGATCTTATCTAGTCTGCTCAAAAGATTACGCATTTCTGCTTTCTCCGCCGCCACAGTTTTAATGTTTGCCAAAGGGGATCTGTCGTCAAGAGAGACTGCATTTTCTTCAATTATCGCCTCTTTTATGACGTCCTCCAGATTAGTTGGTGATTTAGACAACAGGTGTCGCCGAATTTTGTCCACCGTCCCGACACAAAACTGTCCCAAAACAATTTCTTCATTTGCTTTATCGAATGCTCTTTTGTACGCCTTTTCCTCTGCCGGTGTGAGCCCTTGGGGTGGAATGGATGATGTTTTAAATATCTCCCTTCCCTCCTTACGAACTCGTATAGAATAAGCCAAAACTTTCTCGTCGTCCCTCTGACTTAGCATCATAAATTTACTTAAAAGTATGGAGGCCGGTTCCTCCGGTCTAAATCGCTTCCCGAATTCAACTTTATACTCAGCTAGGGTTGTAAGGTTCCTAACGCTTGGTGAATCCCTGAGAAATTCGGCTGCTGCGCCTTTACATTTGCTCTTTAATACTGTTGACAGTGTCTCGGGATCTGTCCATTGAGCAATTTTAGCCGTGTTTTTAATACTCTCAATGAATTCTTCCAAACCTGCCCGATTTTCGCCCGACTCATCCCCATGGTAAGATGGAATCAGACTCAAATAACCGCTAAAAGTTGGTGTAGTCATTTCGCCTAACGTTTAAACACAGGAAAGAAATAATCAAAATCTTTTAGTAATTCCCTCGTAATTTTATCCTGCCAAGATTCCCTTGATAGTCCAAAAGCCTAAAATCCCAGAATCCTAGAATCCCTATTATCTTAATCCTAGAATCCACTATTCAAAAAGTGCCATTAAAAGATTGCAACTGAAATCCAAACTGAAACCGAAAAACCGAAACTGAAAAATCGAAAATCAAGAACCGAAAATCAAAGAATCGAAAATCAAGCACCGAAAATCAAAGAATCAAAAATCAAGAACCGAAAACCAGAACCTGTTTTATCCAGACAAATTTAAAAGTCGCTAAAATGTGGCAATTCGCTATCTGTTAAAAATTTCTATCGTTTAAGTCGCTGATTTGTAGCTGCTTGCTACTTAACATAAAATATGCCAAAAATGTAGGCCTAAACGAATCGCCGTTTATTTTTGATTCCGGAAAAGTTAGTCGTAGCGCGTCGCTCCACACAACGAGACAGCGATTTTACTCCCGGACTCGTGAATGTAAGTGCGACTTTAACTTTTAATCCCATCCTTAAGTCGCCATATGTTACGTTCCTCCGCTACGGCCCAAGATGAACGGGGACGAACTTCCTTAGGTGCCGAGATACTAATTAATTAAAGATAAAGAGGTGTGTGACAAGGTTCTCGCCGCCATCCACGTAAATCACGTGGCAGATATACGTCTAGTTTAAATGATATTTTACTAGGCCGTGGGTTCGTTGTTTTGGTTTCGTCTGGATGGGCCGGTTTATCAAATGAAAACAGTTCTGGAATACACATCATTTCGGTTCGAATAAAACATATCATTCAAAGGAGAAACAGATCATTTTTGTCGTGCAAAATAATTCACGTCCAGTCTCAGTTTTCAAATCAAAATCAAAAGAATTGTTTATTTAAAATACGGATTCCCTTTCACAAGTGCGTCATTGGGTCATAATGTAAAAATTTCCAAAACAATCCAAATTCACAATTACTATTTCAAAGTCATTAAAAATACCAAATAATTCAAAAGTCGCAAAAATTAAAAAATACAAAACAATTCCGAAATCTTAAAGACAACTCAAAAATCGCAAAAATTCAAAGTCGTGAAGCGATTCAGAAATTCAAAGAACAATTCAGAGTCTCAAAACAATTTAAGATTCGCACAACCATTTCCCTAAAATCTCAAAACAATTCAAAGATTACTTTTCATTACTTCAGGCATAATGAGGTTCACATAATTCTCAAGGAAACTTGGTTTCTTTAGTAATTGGGCTAAAATGTAGATTTAGTATTTAGCTTGTAATCTATAACCAGAGTTTTAAGAGTCCGATTTTTATCCCACTTTCCCACTTTATATTTATAGCTTAAGTATTAGGTTAAGCAAGTTTATCTTATTTTAAAAAAGCGTGACATTAATCTTAACTCTCAGTAATAATTTAGATCTATGCAAAGATTTTTCCAGTCAATTTCAAATGGTACTAAGTTAGCATGGCAATACTAAGCATCACAAACAGGCACAAGCCCACTCACCCCCGCAGTGGTCAGAGTCATTGCCGTGTGCTTTGGCAGTAGCCTTCTATCGTTCTTCTGATGTCCATCAGGTGCGTCCGAGTGATCCCCCGTGTGGTCTGGGATGCCCTGGGTTGCCCCCCTGTGGGTTTTATACTCGGGGACCGGCAATGACGTTTCTGCCGTCTTTCCTGCCTCGGATGGCTATTTTTGCCCAGCTGGATGCAGAAAAAGCTCTGTGCCGGCCTTACCGTCCTGAGTCCCGTACTGTCGGCATGCAAATCCACCCCTTTACTACCGAAATGATTTCACCTCCCATCCTGTGACTCAAGTGTTTTTGCGTCCTTTGACACTGCCCTGGGCGACAGCTCACCTCCGCAGTTTCCTTTCAAACATGGCGGCCGACCACCATGACCGGTTGTTTGTCACCCTGGGTCGTCCAGGGACTTCCAGCCCACTCAGCCTCATGTTCTAAAATTAATTATTTTTTTCTTTCTTTTTTTTCTCCTGCCAACTTCTGTTGTGTGCTTTGAGTGTTTGCCCAAAAATTAATTCTTTCACCTCTCTATGCCAATTAACAGAAAATAAATTCTTAAAGTTTAACAATTTTGAAAAGTAAAAGGAAAAGAAAAGCTAATAAACCAACTCTCCTTGAGTGCACGCAAGCCTTACGTGTATACAAACAATAAAAATGTGAATACCAAAGTTAATGTTGAAGAATTAAAATTAGTACATGCCCTTACAAGTGATTAAGAACTGGAATAATTTTAAGTAATTTTAAGTGTGTGAACGTCCATATAGGACGATGACCTTTTTTTTATCCTTCGTGAAAATACTACATGTCATATTATTCATCAATACACTACGAAAATCATTGGAGTACAATATGAACTTAAATGTAAGACATATGCTATAATTGTCACAAGAAAACACAACTCCTCAATGTTCAGATGTATCTCTGATTATGTACTAAAAATCTATTTTTCATTAAAGTTAATTAATTTCAATTTGTAATTCGATGTTTAAGGCGTCATTTATTTTATAAAACAGTTGAGCTAGGTTTTTGATCTCACTATTTCAGATTACTTGAAAGTGGTTCATGTTTGGTGTACCCTATAGCCAAGGTGATTTATCATTCCTTGTAAGTCAGTATAATTTACGTTATTATTGTTTTCGGATTGTGTTACGGGAAACGATGTTAGCCCAACTACAGCAAATTCAGTAATTTTCAAATATTAAAACAAAAGCAATTATTTAAATATCTATGGTTCACTGAGGAGTTTACTGTCTTCAAAGCCATACTACAACAATACTGGAAAATATTCAATAAGATCTACAACAAGAGAATAAATGATCCCATTAATACGTCACTATAACTAAGTGTTAGTTCAATCAAGTCAATACCCTAGTGGTCTAACCTATGGTGTTAGTATGACATTATTTTTAGCATACGCATCTCACAACGTCAATTACATGAACGCTATATGTGTGTTATTTCAAACTTGTCAATAAAAGAGAAAAAGTTAATACATTGTTAATAAGGGTACAACGACGAACGCACTTAACAAATACTGAAAACGTGAATATTATGTGATTAATATTTCCACTGTATAATATGAAGTTACAGTGTTAAGTGTTTGTTTATATCAGCATGTATCATTGCAACAATAGTAAGGATTAAATACTGAAGAGTCAATCATAAAAATCAATCAAATTAAATGGTCATTAGGCTCAAGTCTATGTGTGGTTTGTGTGTTTATATCCACCAATCATTAATGCCTACAATCAATAGGTACAATTCCAAAATCAACATAACCCATGCTCATTACATACTTCAATGTGTCAACCAGTCTCCTTGTAGATCTACATGATTTAAATAAACCATTTCAATCAAACCAAAGTGTAACTCCAGACAACCGAAATCAATCATTCATTAAATCAACAAGTGTCAACTATTCGATCAATTAATCCAACTCCATCATTGATCTGGACGTGACTGTCTGTGTGTGTGTTTACAAAAATACACTATGTGAATGTAAACCTAATAGTACAGAGGATATTCTTGATGATCATTAACCAACATCTCTTATCGCCGTACCATCAGAGTAAATTAATGACTGACAGATGAAGCCAAAAATCAGGAGCAGTAGTGAATAAATGTTCATTCACCAATCCTCCGTATCTCTTCATCAACGATCTGTCGATTTCACCGTTTATGTATTTTCTACACAGTCCCTTGAGTTGACTCCATTTAGGCCTACGAGAAGATTTCTATTTCAGCTCTCCGCAGCGCAGAGCGTTTCCATGGCAACAACGGACGCTGGGATTTCCCTCTTCGTCGTGCTGGCCTGCATTGGTGACGTCACGTTGGAATTTCCGGTTTTTTGGCTGTGAGTGACAGCTCTCGCTGGTCGTGCAGAGAACTCCGAGCTCTTTTCCCAGCTCGGCCTGTGTATGGCTTGTCAACAAAAGCCGCCAACCGATGCTGCCCTCCGGTGGTAGAAATTGGTAACTGTGTTGTTGAACTCTCCTGGCCACGTTGAAACACCAACTGCACATGAGAACCAAAGGTGATTTTTCTTTGTACATTTATTGGGTGACGCATTTAACAGGCTCATTCAATAAAGGTAACACTCATGTTTGTGTGAAATCAGCCTGTTTTTCACCTGCTTAACGAAACCCACATTTAACACACACCTGTAGTAAGATCACTGTTGCGGAATCACTGTTGCGGCGCTTCAACAATGCATCTACACTGTTGCACTGATGCGTCGTTTTATTTCTGCGCCCACACTGGAGAACTCGAGATCTTTGGACCATTGATCTCTATACTGCAGCAGAATAAAATGGATTTTGAGACAAACATACCTGGGAGCTGATACAAGGGTAAAATGTAGCACGTATCAATATTCAAAAATCAATTCTGCCACTAAGCAGCAGTAGGCCTCTACCACGCCAGTATTTTGTGTACTTGTGTAGGCTCATAAAGGTGTTATTTCTATATCACGCAAATTACAACAAAGTAACGCTTTCAACACAAATTTAGATGTACCCAATTTACATGCTTGCCACTGGGCACACGTAACAAGCCTAACGTTTCGTGTCATATGCCGCTGAATGGTACTTGCTAAAGCAGTTCCTGTCTTTTGTGAAGCATACGAACACATTGCACATACCACACTTTACCCAAGTTTTGTTTTTCAGTTTGTGTAATTTGTAGCACACCTTACACAAAGATCTTGTTTTAGCCCAAATCGGAGGATGATTGTCTCTTACGTTTGGAACTGGTGTTTGCGAGCGTCTGCTCGGTGTCGGTGTGCGACGAGGTGCTTGTTTGGTATCCTCCTCCGGTAGGCCAAAAAGTTGTATCACCAGTTCCTCACGGAAATCAAGTTGTATGTAACTTTGCGTTGCAATTCTGCTACTTCCGGATATTGCTGCTGAAGAAATCTAAACAGTACATAGCTGTTCACTGTAGCTATATCAATGCAATGAAAAAAACAGGGTCTTCCACCATCGAAGACATTTGCGTAGCATGTTGTAGCTGTGGATTAGTTGATCCCTTTTATCAATGCCACTCATTTGCTGATTGTAAGCATGTATTGCACGGGGCTTTTGCACGTCAATTTGGGTCCATTGACCACCCACCTTGCATCTAAGTTTGTTCATCACAAAGCCTTCAGCACTATGTGAAGTGGACGCAACAGTTACTACTTTATTGTCGCTCCATTGAACAAATAAGATGTCCTGTCTAACCCATCGTACTGAACCTCTTGGGACTCTCCTAACCCATTGTTTGCCACAAATGAGATCTGCAAGGAACTCTTTTCGTTGTTCCTTACATGTACCACATGCCAACACACCGTACAAATATACACAGTTGGACTTGAATAAAAGTTACCTTGATATTGAAGGCTTTCACTTAGTTGCATCACAACATCATAACCTAAGTCATACTGACTAAATACCTGCTCACGGCCAGTGTACACGAAAAACTTCCAAGTGTGTGCAGTTAGCGAATCAGCTAAAACCCACAAATTGAAACCAAAGCGTGTTGGTTTGGCTTTTACGAACTGTCGTATGCCAGATGTCTTGGCCTTTGACTTTACCATGCGCTCGTCAACAGATACATTTTTGAAGGGCTGAAAGAGTGACGTACATTTATCTGATATGTGGTCAAGGAACCACCTCAGTTTTGTCAGGTGATCTGCTGGGTTTTCAACCGACGGGTCAACTAAATGTAGAAATGCTAACAAGCTATCGAACCTATTACGTGACATTGTTTTGAAAATCAATGACCTTGACCAGAATGGTTTGCGAGACCAGTACAATTTCATTTGTGGTTGACCGACAAGTCCAAAATAAATAAGAATGCCAATCAATTTGTAAAGTTCACATGCACTGGTTTGACTCCAAGAGCCATCACTTTTCGCATAACTTGGTTTGTCAAAAATATGAATCCAAGCATATTGATTTGTGAATAAAGCGACTTGCTCCATTATTTCAAAACTGAAATACAACTTGAATAGTTCCAATGGATTTGCATATTTTCTTACACCTGCTCTACTACTGGCAGCTGGTATATAAATTCCTGGTTGCCTGTTTGGCTCAAATGAGAAATCATTTTCCTTCGGCGCCTCGGGGTCCGGAAAATCAAAACCTTCGTTATAAAGCTGAACCTCCGGATTTTGTTGTTGGCGTTGTCTTCCCCCACCTCGTCCAGCAGCTGGAAGGCGTGGCCCTCTTCCTCCAATTCGTCTACCACGTGCGCGGCGGCCGACGCCACCTCTTCCCCCAGCCATGCTGCATGTCCGTGGTCGGCGCCGTGCATCCCTTGTACGAGCCCTACGAAATAAAATAGCTAATTTACCGAGTGTCCTACGGTATTGAATGAATTAGCATGAATGTTGTTTCCATCCCCTTCCATAGGAGAATTATCCACTTCTTCCCCGCTGTCGCACTGTGCATTAGTTGCATCGCCATTATCGCTTTCACTTTCAGTTGAGCTGCTGGAATCGGCAAGTAATCGACGATGAAGTTCGTGTTCTACATCATTCTCAACCTCAGTCTCTGATTCCGGTAAACTCTCACTGTCATTACCACCGGCAAATAATAATTCTAAAGCCGCAGTAGCATCTAATTGTTTGGTTTTGGTTTTGGTTCTTTCACCCGATATTGAAGGAAGCGGGTCCGCCATTTTGGTTTCGTTTTTGCTTACCTCATTTCGTCACCCAACAATATTTTGCCTCCTCGAGGCTCTAAGCCAATAGAAAATGCCGTAAGAAAATTTATGAAGCTTGACCAATCACAGATGAGGTTATATCTTTCTTTAGGCGTCGTTGGAACAGCTAAAACCAGATTTCCCAGCATGCAAAATTCCAGGTGGCTTTAAAGCCATAAAAACACGGTTTGGGGAAGAAAGAGTTAAAACACTCAGGAGCATGACATTTGCAGGAGCGCGTTACATGGATTGGGATGCGTAGGGACGTGATAGAGTTTGTGCGCTCGTGCGAAGTTTGTCAGTTGTGCAAACCGGCAACTTCAAAACCTGCGGGACTCCTGATTTCATCTGTTCCTACCACCTTATGGGATAAAATATCTGTCGACTTGATAGGCCCACTTCCGCAAGGAAAGGGCGGATTCAAATGGATATTAGTTGTAGTGGATGAGTTTAGCCTTTGGCCGGAACTTTTTCCACTACGAACGGCTAAAGCAAAGGCAGTTACAGAATG
>JAQIVB010000020.1:0-15795 GCA_034698005.1 Lithobius nodulipes
TGTGAGAATGCAGCTACGCTAAAATTTGACGGAGCTACCACATGCCTGCTCCAAGAGAACGTCCTCCAGTAGTCGTGGAAGAACTTCCCTGTAGACCACTCCCGAAAGTGGCAACACAATAATGGGGACCTACAAGGATAATATCACCAACTGCCCACACTGAACATGTCTGCCTGCTCTGGATTATTCCATGTAGATTCTCCTCTGCCCCCCAAAAGATGTTGGTTGTGAAAGTTCTACTCCACAAGCAAAGGGCTAGCTACCCTGTATTACACGGATGGTCCAAATGCTCGGCATGTAACTCGTAAATGAAGCGGACATAAGTTTATATGGACTTTTTGGGGGATGAGTTTAAATAAAAACTGAAGTATTAAAAAAGTTTACGTTATTATTTAAGCCCATTAATGGATCTCCACAATCACGTGGATAGACCCACAGTCCCTTAAACAAAGGGTGTTTACAAAGAATCGAAGTAGCTTATCGATAGCCCTTTGTGTAATTATTATTAGAAGGCAATGGAAGAAGTTAGTAAACAAAACATGGAAGAAGTTGGCTTGGAAGAATTAAAGGGGGTTAACTCCCTTCAATCAGAAAGCGTTAAATATGAAAGTATTGTACGAAAAAAGAAAGATCGTTTGAAATTAAAGGGTTGGTCGTGTAATCAGTGTCAAGAATACTATAAAAGTTTAGATTTAAGTAAAGAGGAACTCGAAAAGAGACTGAATTATTGTTCTAAACACAGGAGGCGTTACGCAAAACTCCAGAACATTTTTGGGAGATAGATTTTCCAGATGAAGAGACGTGTAAAATACGAGGTTATGAGAAACCACTTACAAACGGGGTGTTGAGGAGAAGGAAAATCAAACCGTTAGGAATTATCCCTAACAAATTCTAACTCACTCCCACCAGGTTCGTGTCTTCCAGCGCAAACCGTTGCCTGCACTGTGACCCACAGGCGGTACTAAAGTGATACCCTATTAAGGGCTACTCCCAGATAGACTCAGTCGGTACGACATCTCTCTCAGCTTTATAGGTTATCTTACAAATCTTTGACCACTAATCTCAGGGTTCACACAGCCAAAACAAAAATCAATCAAGACCCTTTTTTTCATTTTTTTTTCTAAGACTTCAGCCAGAAACCGTTGAAATACGAAAGTATTGTACGAAAGAACTTTATTTTGACAAAGATCTATGACACTACGGGATAAAGTACTTAGCCATACCACGGTCGATTTCTTATTTAAAAGACCATTAAATAAGTTTTATATGTAATAATTTACTTTTTATGCTGGTGATCTGTGCAAATCTTGTTGACAAAAAGGTATTGTACATTTTAGAATAAATAAACTATAATACTAGAAGTATCGATACTAGTAAATATCAAAAATATACAAGAATTTTAATCATTTTTTTGATCTAATCTTGCCATAAGTAACCCTATAATATTCGTCTATATTATTGACCATTCGTTCCTTGCTCCAGCCTGAAGCGGAAAATGAATTAGTCGAAGTAGGCTTGCGTTTCATTGTTGGAAATTCTTCGAAAAGAGAATTGAACATATTCACGCTATTGGGTGGCTCGTAGCGTGCTAATTCAGTGGCACGCGGATATTTCTTCAGCACATTGTTCAGCGTGGTTTCGTAACCATCGAGTTGGATACGAACTCCGTAGTATGGATATTCGTCCTCCAAATTCTTTTCGTATATTATGAACAACTCCGATTTACGTTGATTATTGTTAGGGGGTACACACTGCGGTTTCATTGTAAATATAGCCTCGGAGTATCGTGAGATTAACTCGTCATTTCGTTTATCTTTTTCTTCATTGAGTTTAACTTTTTCATAAATGACTTTATCTTTTTCATAAATGACTTTATCTTTTTCATAAATGACTTTATCTTTTTCATGTACAACTCTCCTTAATTCTTCATTTTGTTTTATCATATATTCATTTATTTCTCTGTAAGGATTTTGATCAGAAGCTATCTCATATTTATTTGTCTGTCTGATACTCGGAAGTACATCCCCGCACACCCACTCTGCAAATTTTTCTGATTTAGGCATACGTGAGCGCATTAGAAACAAATTAATACCGGTTTCGGTAACAAAAGTCGTTTGTGGTTGAATGTTGCAGTGTCTAAATAAAACTGCGATTTCTTCGTATGGTTTGGTATACTTTTTGTCTATATATCTTGAAATAGCTACACGAGGATTCACCAGCTCTATGGCTCGAGCTATGTCAACCCCCTTGAACCATATTTGACCGACTCTGTCTACCAAAACACTCACTTCAATGTTATCGAACATATATAAAGTTTCAAGTTTCCGATCTTTACGTCCAGGATCATCTAATTCTTGTTTATGTTGCTTCCTTTTCTGTTCACAAGCCTTTACTCTTTCATGCTGGTCATCCATTATCTCAGATGGATTAGATTTTGAAAAAAAAATAATAATCGTTCTTATTTTTTTTATGTATATAAATAAATATGTTCTATCGTAAGGCTACGATATTTTTTTTCAGAAACAATTATAGAAAATCGTCTGTGACAAATTAATATTCTTTGGTTATTTCTATTTCGTTTTTTTTTTTATATATTATATACTGTAAAGCATAAATCAATGTACGGTCACATTCCTTCCAAATATTGTTGCGTATCTTTTTTTTTTTTCAATTCTTTTCCAAAGTAGCTTAGAGCAGCATTGATTGATATGACGTGATATGATTTCGTTGCATTTCAGTACTTTTATTACATGGTTATCATTTTTCTTTAGTTTTTTTTTTAAATCCTCTTTTCACTACTACACTCCATTTCATACCATCACAAATTAGCTGACAAACATCATACTTGATAATTATGACATTACATTTCTTATATAATTTTGATGGAGTTTATATATCGTTTTTTTTTTTTAATCCTTTTTATGTAAAATATCTTAAGGCATCACAGAAAGAGCAAATGACTGGAATCATTATTAGCGAGAATATAGCAGAATTATGGTGTTGCCTATTAGGCAACACCGAGACATTTTACAATAGCCTTATAATACTTATGTGGTTTGGTGTAATTATGACAACTTCAGTGCAAAAGTTTAGATTTAAGTAAAGAGGAACTCGAAAAGAGACTGAATTATTATTTTAGACACAGGAGGTGTCACGCAAAACACCAGAACTTTTTTTTGGGAGATAGAATTTACAGAGACATGTAAAATAGGAGGTTGTGAGAAACCACTTACAAACGGGGTGTTGAGAAAGAAGATCAAACGAATTATCCCTTACGATCCACTATCAGGAAGTCAGGCTTGTAGTACCAACAATAGTTTTTCGGTTTTTTAAAATAAAGTGAGTGACCGAAGTAAAGGGGACAGAAGACAGTAAATTATTAAAGTTACATTATAAATTAAACGTTATCAGACTCAATTAGTTTATAAACACACACTCGCTGCTAATCCTCCTCGCCATTACTTTTTTTTCCGATAACAATGAATTCCGAGAATCATGGGGATGTCGACACTCCTCCGAGTGTATCTTCCTCTCAACCTGATAGCGATGCAGCAAGTATTGTTGAACTAAGGAAACAGAAGACGTGGGGAAGTTTTAGTTTACTGTTGCATGAAGAGGAACGACTGAAGACATTCAGAGGCTGGCCAGTATCGTTTGTGAACCCGAGCGACCTAGCACGTACGGGATTATTTTTTCTTCGCGATCGTGACCATACTCAATGTGTATACTGTAACGGAATTATCGGAGACTGGGAAATTGACGATTTGCCGAGCAGAGAGCACCGCCGCCACTTTCCCAACTGTCCATTCCTAAAAGGCCACGATGTTGGTAACGTTCCTCTACTTCCTACATCATCGAATGATGATCTGTCGCCGGGCCATCAGCCAAAAGATGTTACCGGGAAATGGCAGTATCGTGATCAAAAATACAACACACCCGAAAAGGGACGGCACTATCGCCCAGCATGTAACGGAAGTTTAGGAATTACCCGACACACCGGACCTAAACATCCCAATTACGCCACTTTTGAAGCCCGTATGCGCACCTACATTAACTGGCCCTCGTCAATCCCACAGAACCCAGAGGTTCTCGCTGCTGCTGGTCTGTATTATGCTGGTATTAGTGATCACACCAGGTGTTTTTTTTGCGATGGAGGTATAAGAAATTGGGAATCCACGGACGAGCCGTGGCAAGAACATGCCCGCTGGTTTCCTAATTGTAATTTTATACGCCTCGTTAAAGGACAAGAGTTTGTCAATAAAGCCCTGCATCCACCTGTTCGACCGATAGATGAATCAAACCGAGAATCAGCACCCCTTGATACGAGTTCACTGATGCAGACACCCGTTGTGAAGAATGTGCTGGAATCAGGTATTCCGGTAGAATTGATTTGTAAAGTATTGGAAAAACGCATGCAGCAGACAGGAATACCTTTCGGTAATGCGAATGAGCTATATGATGCTTGTATGGTACTTGAAAACAAAGTTGAACAAAGAAGTTCGTATGTGGAAGAATCAAACGTTGAACTACTCCACACCTCAACAAATTTAAAAAAATCGATAAATGAACTGGAAAACCGAACGAAAAAACTTGCCATTGAAGATATAAACTCCATGAAAGAGACACGCCTGTGTAAAATCTGTATGGATGAAGAACTAGGAGTCGTGCTTTTACCATGCGGTCATTTAATAGCTTGCTTAATTTGTGCACCTAGTTTGAGGGTCTGTCCATTATGTCGAAAAGAAATTCGCGGTACCGTAAGAACGTATTTTTCGTGAAGGTAGTTAAAATTTCTTCATGCCTAGGTTAGGTTTTTAAAAAAAAAAACTGACCGTATATTCATCCTTAATAAACTATGAAGTTTAATATTTCGAGCAAAACTGTATATCATCGCTTTAAATTATTGTAAAACGCTGTTTTTTTTTTTTCTCACAAGACCGTGATGTAACATTAAAAATAATGTAAAAAAAATAAAATAAAACAATATAATTTACAAAAAGTTTTGTAACTGTATATTGTTTATCATGGGTTGTACAGCATAGTTACCTTCTACACTTACCTCATTGGAGTAAGTCCTTTACATATAATGGCTAATACCTCCATAATATTGCTTCTACAGACCCACCAACAGTCATGTTGTGTTAATAATTCTAAATTGGAAAGTCTCTAATGAAGACAGTATGATGCGATTAAAATAGTGGCACGAGTTTCCAAGATAGGTCTGCTCTATAGCAGAGTATAACCAACTGCAACATACATTGTTCTGAACAAGCCGTAGGAAGCAAGCTTGGTGTGGCCAGAAAAAGAATTCAAAATCAGGGCCGGTGGAAGCAAGTTTAGTTTGGTATTAGCCAGACAAGAAATCTATCTAAAGCAGCTTAGTACGTTATAAAAAATAAAAAAAAAGAATTTTACCTTTCTGCGTTGTGATTCAATGATGTTCTACCTGAAAATGTCTTGCATTGGCTGCACTAGCTCCTACGGCCCTGACTGGATGGTATGGTAGCCAGATTAACAACTGATGGCGCGATAGACAGATCAAGTATTAATATAGGCTTCATATGTAGAAAATTTGATGTTATTATGATTGGTTCACCAAAGATGGCAGGGTGTATACCTCAACAAGTCATTAATAGTTTGGTATTTATGTTCAAATATCAGAGGTATTTTTTTTTTAGCAAATCAACTTCATTCTATGGAAGTTTTAATGTAATCCACTACATTGGTGACTTTTTTTTTTACTTGTGGTTTTATTTGTGTGAATATTAACAGAAGCAAAATATAACAACAAAATCTATTCCTCGAAACGTTAATTAATTTATTTTTTTTCATTACAGCAGTTACAATACAGGTTACATAACTGTTATTATTGTAAACAATACATGTTACAGTTTATTTCAGTCACAATTTGTTTTAAGAATCAGGTGTCACCGCGCTCATTTATTTTAAGCATTATATTATTTCTCTTTCTTATTATCTGGTTTATTTAGATTAGAAAAAAAAATAGGGCAGGACCAAAATAATATTGGTAACTCGGGGACTACCATTGAATTTCAGAAAGTTCTCCACATTATTTTTAAGCAATGATAGCCAAGAAGTAGCAGCTTATCGACATTTCTTAAAACTGCTGTTGTTAGTCAGTGGGGTTCTCTGTATGATGTAAATTTCATTTCAAGTTGATGTAAAAGTAGTTTTTTTTGGTATGTAGGTATAAATAACACTTTTTGGTCTGAGGAGATCTCCTTCTCACATTAACGTTGGCCGCCGAAGTATCACTTTCTCCACGGATGGTTTTATGACACAATATTCTCAAATATTCCAGGGACTACAAGAACGAGTCAATGCACTTTTTTTTTTATCGTAGGGGTGACCAAAAAAGTTGATAAATGTGATGAAAACATACAACTTGCAAACAGCCATAAACAATGAAATAGTGGGTATAGGCCTCCAGATTGCAGCAATACTGGTACATCTTTCCAGAATGATATAACCACGTGTTAAAAATGTATTGGAATGCCAAGAACGTGTCTGTCCCCTTCACAACCCAATTGCTGTGCATAGAGGTGTATTCATGTAAGTTAGTTCAAAGAAGTTGCACCGCACAAAAACCTGGAACTTCCTCACTCCAACTGTGCTTCATGGCACAACACATGTCTCGCCATCTGTACAAGGTGTCAGTTCTTGACCAAGCAAAATTCCAAGAAAACGACTAGTAGGGACATTCACGAATGGTCTGTATTTTTCTATGGTGAAGAAACCCATTCTGTCTAGAAAGCTCACAATGATCTCCTCGATAAAGTAATGTCAATGAATCACATCGTTGTATACCTTACGATGGATAACTTCTAGAAAGAATGGTCTATCTTCACCCACGATTAACCTCTTTCTTGGTGGAAACATCTCAGAAATAACAGACCCAGTCAAAAGATGACATCAGTTGACGAGAGATGTGCTAGGTTTTTATGTGGTATCAACTTTGTACTGACTAACAAGCCGGCTGAGTACGCCTTCTCTCCATGTACAGCAACTGGGATTGGAACAGACGAGTTCTTCTTCTGTACTTTGGTACAGAACACATCGTTCCCAATTAATTTTAGTACCATGTAATATTTGTGTTTGTTTGTGCAGGATAATTACCTGCCACTGTGTTAATAATTCAATTAGTTTTGAAGTTACACTAGTTTAAGGAAATCTCAATGTCGGCCATTTTGAACCGTGCCAATAAGCCGCCACTTCCGATTGGCTATCATTGTTTCAGTCTAAATTAGATAATTTCTAAAATATACCAAAATGATATCCTAATCACTGACCAGCTAGTTCTTCACGAAAAGTATGTCCTCACAGTGCCAGTGATGGGCTTGCGACAATATGGACAATCCTTCAAACGCGATGAACAGTTTACACAGGCAATTAAATGCCCACATGGTAAAAACACGATACCCAATTCATTATCCATACATATTTTACAAGTACGGCTCTCTTTCTTCGTATCTTCAAGAGTAAGTTCTGAAATAAAAAAGTTATCTCAATTAAAACTCCAAAACAAGAGAAGCATATCTCTGAATTAGTTATTAAATCCAACACGCCTTGAATTATTACTAACTGATTATCCCGTGTTATACACGGACGCAAATCCCCACAAGTTCCTCAATATGGTCAGTTACATTATTACAAATCAGATCTCTGGGTTATAAAAAAAAACCACAACGGCTGAAATTTTCTAAATTGAAAACTAAAGATTTTTTGAAAAAAAACAAAAAACAGTTGAAAGTTTGGAGCACTTTTCTGGATCCAAAATGCAATTATTATCAGTCCAAAAAAAAATGGGTCCTATTTTCTAAAATTTTGAAAATAACCTAGACAAAAAAATTATTGATGAAACGTTATTGTTGTTGAAATTTTGTCTTTTTTCAAACATTTAGACAACAAAAATGGGACCAACTTTTTTTGGACTGAGAACTACATTTTGGATCCTAAAAAGTGGTCCCTATTTTATTAACGTATTTTTTTTTTAAATTAGAAGAAGAAAAAAAACGTTTGGATTAAGAACATTTCAGCCGTTACATTATTTTTTATAGCCCACCTTTCAGCCTGTAAAGATTTAATTAACTTTACAACCTTTATAATAATTTCCGATCATCTTGGTATTTCTGTTAACAGTGGGACTGAGCACTAACATGGGGAAGATGGCTTGTGGAGGAGTTAAGTTCCCTTCATAGTTTTTCTTACCTTTAGTTTGTTTCTCCAGTTCACTTGTTCCATTGGACACAGTGGAAGAGAGATGGGATTGTTCAATGCTTGGTATAGACTCTTCATTGTGATCATAGGGGTCGTACCTTGAGTATATAAAATATTAAAATTTAAACAATGTTTGTTTAATACCAAACCTCTAAACCAACACATCTAGAAAATAATTACAATACAGCTCGTGGAATATTACTTATTTAATAGATTATTAGCAACTGTAACAAACCAAGCAAGCAAGCAACTAAAAAGAAATTGCTTACTTTTGTTCATTCCTGTTTTCAGGCATACAAGCATCATAGAGTTCATTTGCATTCAAAGATAGCATGCCTGTCTGGCGTAAATGCTTTTCAAGAACTTTGCGAGCTAATTCAGCTGGTATACCAGCTTCCAAAACAGCCTGAAATAATGAAACAAAACATTAAGCTAACAGAAAATCAAATAAGGAAAGTAAATAACAACATTCGGTCAGCTGGTATACCAGCTTCCAAAACAGTCTGAAATAATGAAACATTAAACAAACAGAGAAAGGTAAATAATGCAAAAGGGAAAAACAATATTCGGAAGAAATATGTCACAAAATAAATGATACTATAACTGAAAATGGGTGAAAGAACCCGTCATTATTGTTTTCGCTTCCAAAAAGTAGTGATACCTCTCCACCTAGTATTTTACCAAGTACCTCCTACCTGATAAACTCTTCCAAGGAAATAAACCTTGGTGCTATCGGCGCCAATTTCCTTGGAAGACTTTAGTTCTTGAGTTTTACAACCGGTATACTTGGTAAAGTACTTGGCGGAATGACATCACTACTTTTGAAGGCGAAAACGTAAACTTTACAGGTTCCTTCACCCAATTTAGTTATAATTACCTCTACAACTGAAGTCTGCATAAACAAGCTAAGCTGGCGTGAAGGTTGCTCATCAGAAATTTCCGTAGATAAATTAAGTTCATCCTGTAAATAAATTTAAAAAAAAAAATTTAAAATGGAATCATGACTGGAGAGTGACCTCAGAAAGCATTATCAGGATTACAGATGCAGGGTACAATAATAACTTGTAGGAAACTGTAACACGAGATCAGATACGAAGCTATGTGGAACGAGCCACTGGGAATATTTTCAGTCAATCTCGTCGATCCTGGTGTTTTGTTTCATTATTGGCTAGAAGTTGAAAAGTTTGAATCTTCAGACTTTTTTTTTTTTGGTATGGGAGGTTCGTCTCATCCCTGACAGAGATTAAGGGCGCACTATTTTAGTGCGCCCTTAAAATCCATTAGTAGGGTCCTTAATTATTGAAATCTTAACGGATACAAAATGTTATTTGTCATACATTGGTCATAACAACTTACCTCAGGTAAAATAGGAGGACGAAGCACTTTTGCTTCATTTACAAAGTCATGACCCTTAACACGAAGCAGAAAACTGCAATTTCCAAACCATCTGGCATGCTCCACCCACGGATTATCAGTAATTTCCCAGTTTCTTACACCACCACCACAATGAAAACACTGAACGTGATCGCTAATACCTGAAACAATGAAATTTATCACTTCAAATTAACCAATACCCTCAAAGCAGATAGATATCAAAATTTGTTTTTCCCTAAGCCTATCTTAACTAAGTTTTACTGGAACAATTATTATTTCTAGAAAAAAAAGAATAATAGGCTACAGTTCTTTATAAAAAAAAATTTTTTTAAGATTCATTAAGTAATCCGAAACATTTGAAGTAATTCGAAAGAAATCCAGCGTACCAGCGTAATAAAATCCAGCAGTGGCAAGAACCTGTGGGTCCTGCGGGATTGACGTAGGCCAATTCATGTAAGTTCGCAGACGTGCTTCGATGGTTGCGTAGTTTATATGTTTTGGACCAGTATGCCTCGTGATTCTCACGTTTCCATTGCAAGGACATTGTACAGGTCGACGATTACGACCTTTTTCAGGTCCATTATACATTTGAGCTTGCCATCTCAAACCAGTCACGTCTTCGGGTGGACGCGATGATGGATCGTACTCCGTGTGTGCAGATAAAGACCGGTTTATAGGGATATTACCAACGTCATAGCCCTTAAGTAATGGACAATTAGGAAAGTGGCGGTGGTGTTCAGTACTGGGAAAATCACCCTCCTCCCAGTTTCCGATAATTCCATTACAGTATACACACTGGACGCGATCTCGATCGCGTAGAAAGAAAAATCCAGTCCGAGCTAAGTCGTGTGGGCTTACAAAAGAAACCGGCCAGCCTTTGTAGGTTTTCAGTCGTTCCTTTTCATGCAATAATAGACTAAAGCTTTGCCATGTCTTCTGGTTCCTAAGGTCAAACTCGTGATCAACAGATGAATCGTTGAAACTGTGTGTAGTGACCGACTGAACGGTGTTCGGGTTGTCAGAGTTGGGACGTCTCAGAGAAGATGGATTTCCTTCTTCTAGAATATTGTCCGGTTGTGGACTGGCAGACTGACTACGAATCTGAACAGTGTTCGGGTTGTCAGAGTTGGGACTTTCCTGACTTAGAGAGGATAGAGGTGGACTTCCTTCTTCTAGAATAGTGTCCGATTTATCCCTAAAATATACAAATATTGAATAATACTTGAGTTTGTGAATGGAGTTTGTGAATATAGGGAGATTATTTTACTACAAGAAACATGGTTAGGAGATTACGAACGAAGTGGATAAATATTAGGCTTGACTACATGGGCCATGATGTTTATGGCACTCTACAGGAAGGAAGGAAGTCTATGGTTGAAAATAAATGCTGAAAACGACAGGGGTTCTGTTATAATACACAATAATCACCAGTTAATAATCTTCTCAACCATGAACTCACGACCGAAGCGATGCTTTAAGGTCTTCAACTTAGTAACTAAGAACCGTATGACTTCAGTGTCAATTAGAAACCCATAATGGCGAAACATGAACACTGTAAAAGATAAAACTGAAATTACACTGTGATAATTGGAGCTATGAAAATACGGAGCAGCCTTATTGTAAAGCAGCCTTGTGTAAATGAAGGTAGCATGTTGGCCCCGCAAAGCAATCCAAGGCAAGTAAGTAGCGTCAAACCAAAGCAGGCCAGCACTAAGGTAACCGAGGATTTTTTTTTTTTTTCTACAGAAAGCAGTTATTAAACCAGACTTAATGATAAATTTCTCGACAGTTATTCTATGCTGAATAAGTTGCAAGACCAGTCAACCCAGTTACATTGTGGGATGGTCCAAGATGGAAGACTAGATGACGGTGACTGCAACCTTTGGATCTCCAGAATTTTAAAATTTCTGATGTCTTGAAAGTACTACATCAAAGATCCTCATGTTACGATCTCTTCAATTTGATGACATCGTGACTACATCACAGATGTCAAAAATGTCAAAAATTCATACCCCGATTGGTGCAAGGAACTAATTACATAAACGAATATTACACAAATCTCCCGTATCGGCCGATACAAAAATTTTAACTGTACTCAAGAATGGTGGTATATCACCTCCTTCTACAACAGAAGTCTGTAGCAGTTTTAATAGTTCCTCACGAAATGTGATTGGTACCTACTTGTACGAAATAAAATAAAAATGTTCAATTCAGCTTATAATTTTTTACTAAAAGATGTAAAAACGAAAATTAAAATATAAATAAGTAAAATTTATGAAAATATTAAACATATAGCTTACATTATTTCCCACATCAGCTTGAGTCTTCTTTTTAGATCTTTATGAATCAGTTTCAACTTACACGATGTTTAAATACTAAAGACAAACAAAAAAACAAAGGTAAATAAACAAGTAATAAAAATGAATGGAGTTTCAACTTGCACGATTTTTTTTTTTACTGAAAGCATAAAAACGAAAATTGCCAGTCAATCAGACACTCTTCAGCTTCCAGCATGGGACCCTTTACAGGGCACATACTTACCACCCTACCTAATGGTTAAAAACTAAGGCCAAATTCTTGCTGCCAGTTTTATAACCCCTCAGGGGGAAGAGTATAAAGCAAGCCGCCACATCATCATGGAAGGCCTACGAACCGAGAGGATCGAATCCCGACACATAATAAGCAGGTAGTAAACCAAAGCAGGTCAGCACTAAACCAAGGATTTTTATTTTTTTGTAGCTAGGGAATTCAACTAAATCAAACCAAAATTTGAATGGGAGTAAAGCAGGGTAATTAAACCGGATCCAAAGATTTTTTCTGTATAAAGGTGTCCCGAAACGAATATCGAGATTAAAATGGTAGGGAAAAAAAAAAACTACCAGCGTCAACCTCCTCTATATTCGTTGAAGTCGCTATCTTCCTAGTGGCTTGGAATAAACTCAGAATGTTTCTGGCGTAAAGATTGTTTGTATAATGAGGTTGAAATAGGATGAAAAAGCACTTGTTAACCGTCTGGGAGGCCAAACAAATAATTCACGTTCTAAAGTTGTATAATGTTTTCTTTATTTTTTTTTAAGTCTCCGTTGTGGGTGTCGTTGTCGACCGAATTAATCACACACACACAGAGGGTAGATTCCGAGCACCACATTACAAGCTACCACCCTACCCATCGGACATTTTGTGTTACCAGACCTTGAACCAATAAAACCACATAACCCGGTGTAAATACTGAAGGCCATCACTCATAATCCTACTTGTAGGAATTTTCTCCCTAAAAAAAAAAACATAGGAGGACTACAGAAATTCCATTGTAAAAATACAAGAATGTTTACTAAATTTTTAATCAACGAGTGTCGGGCCTCTGTGTAATTTTTTTTTATTCATTAATGATACGGTCAAATTTCCAGGTTTGTATGAACCCTACAATAATAAATAAATTAATAAAAAAACTTTCAGCACTGTTTTATTTTATTTATAATATAATAATTATATGGTACATATATTAAATATTTCCATTGAAATTTATCAGTATTTAACATACTCAAACTAATAACATTTTATAGTTTGTCAATAGATTTTAAACTGTTATATCTTAGAGTAGACTATAGTTTAATTGACGATTATACACTATTTATATCCATCCAGCTAGTGTTTCAGATCATAGGTTCATTGGTTTTCTTCAAGCCTATTATTCTTTCGAACCATGTTGTTGGAATCAACGTAATAAATGGCATCGCTTGTAACCAATTTACCCCTAGTTATGTAGGAAGAGCATTTCAATTTTTTTTGCAAATTTTGCAAGATTTCAAATTGCTTCCTAGTACGGTTTCCGTAATATGGAGTCAGAAGTAGTTTACTGGCAATTCGCTTGACATACTTTTGTTTGTTCTGATGCCACGTTCTCAGAACGGTTGATTTAGTAATTATGTCTTTGAAGACAATAATAATTGGATGAGTAATCTCTCCAGGTTGTAGCCCACGTAAACGTGAGATGTCAGATACGGTATGTGGATTCAAGTGATAACCGAATTCGAGACATACTTCACATACGAGATTTAAGAGACTACGTTTGTTATGAATATACCCGAGTTGGGTTGATTCCTTGTAGGGCACATTCTTGAAGAGCAAAGCATTTTTTCTAATAACATTCTCTATACAGTCTATGTGCTGGTCTAATTGACGGAAACTGGTTTCCATCTGCAGTTGATTTTCGTTGATTCTCTCGTCCAAATAATTGAACTGAGATTGCATAATAGATGTGAGAGAGTCAATACTTTGCTCAATATCTAGAAATTTCAACGTAAAACTCTCTTTCTGAGTTTCTTGGCTGGCAATTATGTTACGAATTTCTGCTTGACATTTTTCCAAAAAATCCTTCTTCTCAAGTTCTACAATAGATCCTTTTCTAGCATCTTGGAAATAATTTTCATCTAGAAAGAATAATAATTATGTAGCATTTAAATATTTGAAAAATACCTATTTACAGGGTTCATACACTTGTTGAAATTCGAGGACTTTAAAGGACCAATTTTCAAGGGTATCCTAGAAATTCTGAACCAAATACCTGGTTATTACCTAATCACTTTCAACATCGTCACATGAATATCCCTATTGTTTTGTTTGTCTCTTTCGATTCATCCCATCTTCCATGGTTTTTATCTCTCAATAAACTAAGGAAAATGTGCGACAAAAACAGATGTATGGATATTTTCTTCACTACGCGAAAATTTTACCTCAATTTCACCGTAGCATAAAATTATAGGACTTTTAAGGCCTAGAATTTAGTTTGCTAATTTTTAATGACTTTTAAGGAGCTTACGAACCCTGTAATTTACAAATATATTTTGGAGTTAGTAAAAACTTACCATCAAGGGTCTGGGTAGTTATAGAGTCCACTTTAGTAGTTTCACTAACATCTTCCGATGTAGGGGGGAGTTCAACTTCTGAGATAATACCGTCCAGGATAGCCGTTGTTGGATTGTTAACAGTATCTTCTAAAACTGATGAGACAATAGTCTCCATGTCTGTCATATCCTCCATGTCGGTCTGTAAGCTCGTCTGTCTCTAAGCTCGGTTAGTCGAAAAATGAATAAAATGTTGCAGTGTAGGGAGCTATTTATACCCTACAGTGTAAATGTTTCTGGGTTATTTATACTGACAACATTCATTACACTTTTTGGTGTGCTTTAAAGACAATATTTTTTTCAGAAACCACTTTTCTCAGAACATAACAAGGTGTGAATTTCCATATTTTTTTTTTCTTTACTGACCTATATTTAAGCAGAACCAATTTCCACACTTTTCATTTCTCTGCTGGAGAACACTGTCTTGTTGTCTGAAAAGTAAAATGGAACGACATGAAAACAAAATGGAGTTTGATAAACACATTGAAACGATGGTCATGAATCATGTCAAACTCTTATTGTTCCGTGCACATCAAACTGTTCTGCAAGAGAATGTGAACGACCCTATTGAGAGAGTAGTTTTGAGTAAACTTGCAGACATTCTAGGTACTGTATGTCGATCTTTGGAACACCAAACGGTTATACCTGAGATTAAGCGGTGTTATGAAGCACCGCAATCTCTTGTTCAACGAAGGCGTGTGAATTTGAAATTGAATATTCCTAAATTGAGCATTTATCGACCAACTGCTCCTTCAGTTGAATATATCAACGAAAATGACGATGGTAAAGAAAAATATATTTTTTCCACCAACTTCACCTAATTCAGTTGAAATTCTAGAAGATTGAAGGTGTAACTAGCGAATATTATTTTTATGAATTTCTACTTGAAGACTACCCTACATTATGTTCGTGAAGAAATGTACTTACTAGTTCAGTTACTTGTATTTCATAGCTCTTAAGGTTACTATAGTATGTGTTGTAATCAATCAAATATTGTAATAATATCCTCCAATATGAACGAATGTGTTTGTTATAACCTTTACAGCAAATTACAGTAACTCCTACAGTGGAAATAAGGTTTTCTACAGAATGTATATTACGTAAATATGAATTAAATATATTTTGTTGAAAGTAATAATGTTGAGTTGTAATTAATCGAAATTTATTAATAAATAATCTGAAATTTAGTATGTGGTTTCTAGTTTGATTAAGAGAGTTTGTTACAGAATGTCTATAACAAAGGACAGATTTTAATAGAACATCCATTAGTTTCTTTTTT
>JAQIVB010000021.1:0-15448 GCA_034698005.1 Lithobius nodulipes
ATCGCCACAACAAGATCCGAGACCGAGTGGGCAGTGAACTCGTGAAGGAAGGTTGGAAGACGGCCATCGAGCCGTCCATTTTGCTTCCAACAGGA
Source organism: Lithobius nodulipes (assembly GCA_034698005.1). NCBI lineage: Eukaryota > Metazoa > Arthropoda > Chilopoda > Lithobiomorpha > Lithobiidae > Lithobius > Lithobius nodulipes. Next base: position 96 of record JAQIVB010000021.1, read on the forward strand.
CAGAGGCTCCAGCCCGATATTGTTGCTGTGGCGCCCGATCGAGCATCGGCTGCGATCGTGGACGTCACAGTGAGGTATGAGCAAGGGACGGCGCTAAGGGACGCACATAAAGAGAAAGTGAACAAGTACAACCGGCTAACTGAGACAGTATGTCGCACCTTCAATGTAAGGTCTGTCAAAGTTTACCCTGTGGTGGTTGGATGCCGGGGTGCGATTCCCAGGTCCACGATTCTTGCCCTGCGAGATCTGGGCCTAAACCAGTATGGATTTCTGAGATACCTCTCTATGGTTGCGCTTGGAGCCTCGATTAAGATCTTGTCCGCCTTCATGGATGCGTGACGTGGGAGGAATTTTAACCTGGCCCTTATACAGCCTTGTTTTTAAACCTTCGACCTTCTTCACCCTTTATTTTTACCGTGTCTCACAGTTTTATGCTCATCATCATCTGTTAAGTTTTTACGCGCACGGGTAGCGTCCCACCCGGAAATTTCCGCCAACCGACCAGCCCATCGGGTAGTTGCCGGGAAATGTATTAGCCAAATGCCTCGTCATCTAATTAGTGACGTGCATGAATGGATTAACGAGATTCCCACTGTCCCTGTCCACCCGCAAGGGGGAAGGTTATAAACTGATAGCGTTTGGCATCAACACTATTTCCACAAGCCGGGAAACGACATTAATAGGCCGGTGGGTGAGGGTGACTTTTCTTTTTTGGGAAGTGATCTTCATTCTTTAAAGAAAATAGAGCCAGTTCCTTGCGGACTTCCCCGTCCGGGGACCGCCACGCCCCGTTTACGGGCACGTGGTGGAATACGTACGTATTGTTCCTAGAGGGGCTAGAAGGAGAACGGCCGACAATTTAGTGTATTTATTTTTGTATTGTTTGGTCTAATTGTTTTGATTGTTGTAGGTGAGATGGCAAGCCTTGAATCTGATGGTCCTTCGGCGGGTGGCGCCGGCAGGAGAAATATGAGTATTGCTGATGAAGTTTTCGCCAGTTGGGTTAAAGATGGAATGAAAGTCGATGAGTGGCATCCGTCTATACGTCTTCTGAAGAAGAAGATTCTTGAAAATAAGCTGACAGGCGAACAGTCTTCTACAGAATTTCAGAACATGGAGAAAGTCGCAACCATGGACGCCATGAGAGCTATGAACTTTAGACGTGAAAGAGAAAGCGAAAGAAGATTGAAAGAGTATAAGAATGTCCATGGTGAATCTTCCCAAGAGCAAGGAAAGAGTGGCCAACGTGTCTTCCGGGAAGTCATTGAGAAATCAAGGATGGAGAGAAGCGACTCATTGAAAGAGATAGAAACCCTGGAGTCATTCATAGACCATCACACGGGGGAGTTTTTAGATCAGCCCACCTCAGAGTTGGAAAGACTGGGAGAGCAATTAAGGGCACAAGTTACGGTCGATCTCGAAGCTATTAAGTTGGAGCAGGAGGGAGTGGACTGGGATGGCCAGTCCTACGTTCAAGTCTTTGAGATAGACAACGAGGAGGCAGGGAACGATGGAGTCGGAGTGAACCACAAAGATGAATCGGCTCCGGATGAAGAAGAGTCCTACAAAAAGAAGCTCAAGAGGAAAAGAGTCTCCAGCCCAGTGGAGTCTCCTTTACAACAGTTACCACCCGAAGGGGGTATAAAGAGGGATGACACTCAAGAAGACGTCGAAGTAGATTTTGGTAACTTGTCTAATATTGAAATTGTAAACGCTACTATGTTGAGCTCGTTTTATGATAGGATTAACACAATTCGAAGACTGACTACTCAACGGGAAAACTCCAAATATCGTTTCGTATCTGCGGATTCAATAGAGGTACAGAGCTGCCTGTCGGACATGCTCGAGGTCTTCTCGAGAATGCTTTGGACCACGAAGGATATCGAGATCAGGTTAATTAAAGCTGAGGCCATCAAAATTTACCTTGAGTCTAAACTAGCTTTGGGCTTGGAAAAGGAGCGTCGGATGGCAGCCGAAAGAAAGGATCAAGCATCTCAAGAACAAGAAAGAAAGGCGGGAACAAGGGAGGTCCAAGTCGACAGAAGACCTCGTCTGGACGAAGATTTTCCGCCAATCCAGAGAGACCGGGCAGATACCAACTTCTCTCAAGTTTCACATGTTTCGACCGGCAGCGGCGTGGGTAGGATGAAGTCTAAGAAGACTATGGCCGAGGTCCTTAGACAGGCTAAATCGGGACCAAGGCTACAACAACACAAGATCATCATTCATCCGACCGGTAAACAGCAAAAACCACTCATCGACCTGGGAGCGGAGACTGGGGACCCTATGGAGCAGTCTGGCGACACATTGGGGGCGGTTGAGGTTAAACGTAAATTCCTGGAACAGATCCCAACGCGAGAGATTGGGGGAGCCGTGAATAACATCTTCGCCCTTAGAAATGGGGGGCTCTCGGTGGAATGCAAGAATGCCAACCAGCTTGCGCTCATTACTGCTAAGATGGAGAGCGCCGAGAGCGGCTTCACCGTCCAGCGAATCGTGGGTCGGAAACCTACTGTGATGTTCACTGGGATCGACGCCGGGTACACCGCGGAGGAATTGAGGACGAAGCTCTTAGCCCAAAACGAAAAGTTGTTTTCCGGGGTTGCTACGGACGGTGGATTCGGGTTAAATTTTGTACAAAAGAGGAAATGCAGAAATCCACAAAGGGAAAACTGGATTGCGGAGATGAATTGCGAGATCTTCGCGGACATCATGAGACAGGACACGTGTGAGTTAGATTGTGCTTTAGTGCACTACCAGGAATATTTGCCGGTGACAAGGTGTTATAAATGTCAGCGGTATGGCCATGTCGCCGGCAAGTGTCAAGAATGCGAGACATGTCCGAAGTGCGGGGGAGCGCACAGTCTGAGTGTCTGTATTTCTGAGCAAATCACGTGTCCGAATTGTTCCTTCATGAAAGCTAAAGACACCAACCACCTCGCAAGTTCCCCTGACTGTCCTGAGCTCCTGAGAAGACTGCGTCGTTGCCGTGAGAGAACCATTTACCAAGTATTATCCTAGGGCTCTGATACACTGTCTACAGTTAAACACTGGGAAAGGATTAGCTGCGTATTCTAATCTACAGCTGTATAATCAAGCTGATTTTATTTTTGTTCAAGAGCCCTATGTTTCACGAGGGAACAAGCCTGCACACGGCTGGAACTCTCACGTTGCCTTTTACCACCTCGACGCAAGTCAACGCATCAGATCAACCATCCTGGTGAAGAGAGAGTGGGCAGAGCGGGTGGTCCTGCTGAACCAATTTACTAATGAAGATCTGGTTGTACTTTTGTTTGAACTTCCCACGATTAGCTTTGTTATTTGTTCCGTTTATTCGGAGTCGTACTCGCCTATTGGTAACGCTTTGGGGATTTTGGAGCGGATCTGTCGTGCGGAGCAGAAGGTCCTTATATGTGGAGATTTCAACGCTAAGAATCGCCTCTGGGGGGGTCTGGCCGGCCGTGGTCCACTAGTGGAGGACGCACGTGGAGACGCTGTTGTGGACTTTTTGAACGACAATGGTTTAAGTGTTGCCAACGATCCCGGATCCCCTCCCACCTTCCTTTCGGCCAACGGAGAGAGTTGGATCGACGTGGCTATGTATAGAGACCTTGATGTCCTCTCCTGGGGGATTGAAGAGGAAGATTCTCTTAGCGACCATCGGCTAATCTCCTGGAAGATCGAGATCGAGGCCTCTAATGAAGACGTTCGGATGAGATGGAATACGAAGAGAGCGAACTGGAGTGGCTTCTGTACCATTATGAAGGACGAGTTTGAGATTGGTGAATTAAGAAGTAGAGAGGAAGTTGAGAAAGCCGCAGTTGCCCTTCAGAACTCCATCTCCAAGGCCTGCAGAGATTCGATTCCCACGGTCTCCACCGGGTATGGCAAGCCCTGGTGGAATAGTACACTCTATGCCGAGAAGAGGGAGCTTCGTCGGATCCGTCGCAAGATGCAGGCGTCTCGGGGAGCCACTCGTGCGAGGCTTGATCGCACCTTTCGGGAGCGGCGACAACTTTATAAACAGAACCTTCTGCGGGCAAAGGTTGAACATTGGCACAACTTTTGTGAAGAGAATTCTAAATCTGATCCGTTCGGGTTACCATACCGCTTAATTTCTAAGAAATGCCGCCCCCGACAAGCCCTGCATACCATTCGTCTGTCAGACGGCTCTTGGACTACGAGTGAGCCCGGGACGTCTGCCGCATTGCTCGATGAATATTTTCCAAACGATGACCCTGAAGACGACGAGACTTATCATCTCCCAATTAGAAGAGCTATGAAGGAACCTTACGTTGGCGTTGAAGACAGGGATTTTACGACTGAAGAACTGCGTTTGGTTGTTCTTGGGGTGAAGACTAAGACTGCGTCTGGACCTGACGGGGTCCCGCCCGATGTTCTATTTTATCTTCTTCAGGCGGTGGGGGACAGGTGGTTGACTTTGTTAAACGCCTGTCTCTTCTTCGGAGTTTTTCCCGCCTGTTGGAAGACTGCAAGAGTCGTGCTCATTCCTAAGGAGGGTGGCCGTTTCCGACCAATTTGCCTTCTCTCTGTGGTGGGTAAGATTCTTGATCGTTTGAGCTCAAATCGCCTTATGTTTTTCTTGGAGAATAAGAACCTCCTCTCCAATCTGCAGTTCGGGTACAGAGCGCAGCGTGGCTCGGTTCAGGCGGTGGATCACTATGTTAACAGAGTGAAGACGTGCCATGCGAAGGGAAAACACTGTCTTGCTATTGCTTTGGACATCACTAACGCGTTCAATCACGCATGGTATCCAAGCATTCTTTTGAATTTGAGAAGATGGGGAGCCCCTCGAAACATTTATTTTCTTATTAAGGACTTTCTGACGAATCGTAGTGTGAGTCTGGGTAGTGTCCATCGGCAGACTAATCGAGGGTGTCCCCAGGGATCTTGTCTTGGTCCAGTGCTCTGGTTGATTATCATCAATCCCTTGCTCGAAATTCTTAACTCAGCTCCTGTGGCTCAGGTCGACGAAGAAGAGGAAGATGGAGATGAAGAGAGAGACGTTGGGGAGAAAGACTTTGAGGCACAGGCGGTTGCCGATGACACCCTGGTTACCATCGCCGGATCATCGGTGCGGAAGATTGAGAGCTTTTGGGGAGTGGTGGCGTCCGACTTGGAGTGCTGGGCACGAAGAAATAAACTAAACTTTAACCCCTGTAAGACGCAAGCTATTTTTCATCGCGCTAAATATGTTACCTTTCGCCGCGCGGGGACTCGGAAAACTACCAAAACCAAGACGAAGGCGACTATGAGACTACCATCTGTCTCGTTTTTGGGTGAAGAGATCGTCCTGCAGCAAGAGTTGCGGTATCTAGGACTCATTATCGACCCCCAACTTCTATGGAACGCTCACGTCAAGGGTTTGCGTGTTAAATTCTGTGGCCTGGCTGTGCGTCTGATGATTGTGGTTGGCAGTTCATGGGGTGTGTCGTCGGAGGCTCTTCGTATGCTGTTTCTTCGCTGTTTCCTTCCTGCTTTATTGTATGGTGCGGAATTGTGGGGCGATAGCGCTTCGAAGTTATGTAACTCTAAAATCTGCAATGCCATTTTGGCCCCACTTTTGGTGAAGATGACCAAGGCCTACTGTACTACCTCCACCAATGCCCTTTATGTGCTCGCCGGACTGGTCCCATGCTCCGTGAGAGCTAAGACGCTGTACGACCACTATCACCGTATTAAGAGACCCGACTACGAGATTAAGACTCCTATTAGCCAAGTTAGTCATCCTGCCGACTTTAAGAACATTCTTCCAGGTGAATACTCTGAAGAAATCGGTCAGGCTGATTGCTGTGTGTTTACAGATGGTTCGAAGATGGAGAACGGGACGGCTGGAGCTCTGGTGGTTTATCGTTCGGGAAGAAAAGACTATGAAGAGGGTTTCCGTCTAGGTGGCGAGAACTCTATTTTTCAGGCGGAACTCCAAGCTGTCATTGTGGCGCTTCGCCTTCTCCTTGATGAGGGCTCGACCGGGGAGGCCTATATATGCAGTGACTCTCGAGCAGCATTGTTGGCTGTTCTTGGACATTATTCGTGTACGCTTCAAGTCTCGGTCGCTCGTTGCCTTCTGTTGCAGGTTTGTCAAATTCGTTTGGTTAAACTCATTTGGGTCAAAGCACATGTTGGGATTGAGGGCAACGAGATGGCCGATTCGTTGGCAAAAGATGCTTTGAACCGGCAAGAGGTTACCCCTTTGTGCCTCCCAGTCTCCCACTCTAAACTCCTGATGAAGAAAGATCAACTAAGGTTGTGGCAAGCTCTCTGGGACGTTAGTTTAACTGGAAGAATCACTTACAAGTTCCTTCCCAGAGTGGACTCTGAGCGCCTTTACCAAACCAGCAAGTTGGTTCAAATCATGACGGGACATGGTAATTTCGCGGCCTACTTGGCCCGGTTTGGGAAGAAAGACTCCACGAAGTGTCCCTGCGGTGCTCCACTCGAAGACATATATCATGTTATCCTCAACTGTCAGCTGCCGGCACGAGTTGGTGCTAGGGCGAAGCTTTTGAAGACTATTGTTCCGGCGGGATTCTGGCTGAGAGACTATTCTAGACTTTGCCAGGAATTCAAGAAGGAATTTCACCATTTCTGTATGGAAGCCATTAACGATCCATTCACCTAACGTCCTGTATTTCATGTCTCTTCGTTGAGCTTGGGTGGAGTTAACCACTCAGCTGGTTTAATGTTATTTTAACGTTTTAACTTTCTTGTAAATAATGTAAAAACCTTAATGCTTGGAGAATATTTATTTTGTAAATTATATTTATACTACCATGTTTGTTCTTTTACCGTTTGTGTGTATTAAAATTTTCTGCTGGTTCTGCCTAAGGTGTGCTTTTGTGTGGTTTCCGCTTGCGGGTGGCTGTTACCCTGTTATGTGTGACTTCCATCCCGCTTGCGGGGTGGTGGATGGGTTTTCTTGGCTGTGGTTCCGTTATCCCCCGCCTCGTGGTGTATTCCACGAGGCGCCCCCGTGCGATGGCTTAGGCCGTGTGCACTTGAAACTTCATATGTCCCTTGCAGGCCAGCCAGGATACGTTGCGGACCTTGTTGTGGTTGGCTGGCTTGTGTACTCCCGCGACCTGGAGGGTCTAACTTGGTGGCTTGCCACCTTGACGAGCCGAAGGGTAGGAGTCAGACTAAGATGCGCAACCCTGGCGTTTGCCGTGCCAGGCGACCCGTGTCGGTGGATGAGGTGTCTCCAACGTCTTACTTCCGGAAGGCAGGAACGCGGGTGGAACTGACGTCTGTCCATGGGGGAACGGCGTGGGGCCCGACTTTCACCTAGACGGGCGGCCGAGGGTTACCTCGCCCTCGGTCAATCGGCTGGTGGGAGAGTGATCCATGATCCGATCTATGACCCTGCTCACCGGGGGAGCTTCGGGACCCCTGGGGACTGAACGGTTTGGTGCCTGTGCTCAGCTGTTCTGGAAACCAGGGGTTACGGGCTTTGTCATGCGCGTATCGCTGTTGCCGGCGAACCAGGCTTGCTTGCTTGCTTGCTTGCTTGGCTGCATGTTCATGCACTCGTCGGCTTCCCCTCGTTGGACTCCATGGTGGGTGGCGAGCGCGCGTGGCTAACTTCTCGCACTTACTATGGATCATTCTAGCATTTCTTGCAATTCACATTTCCTTTCTGGTGTTAAGAAGAAGAAGAAGAGGGGAGGCGATGGTGGTCGCTCGAGGAGCAGGTCTCGTGCCCGCTCCTCATCCCCTGAGGATCCGATGCCTGAAAATGGCGGAAGCCGGAACCGGAGCCTTAGCTCTGGGAAAGGGGCAGGCAGAAGATCGGTGTCTGTCAAGTCAAAGCGTGTTGACCTGGGGCCCCCAGTGCACGCTCCCACTCAGGGAGAGGAAAAGGAGAAGACCCCGTCTCGTTCCGATGTGGATCCCAGCCGGGACGTCAGCGACAAATCCTCGGATTTGGACACTGCTGACGAACACGGATCGAACGATGGTTCTCCCGAGTACGTTCCTGCAGTGGTGTGCTTTGGTAGCGGTAGTGATGATACGGATGACGATACGAACGTGGTGGCACCCGTGAGCCCCTCTAGTAGTAATCCGAATCCTATAGGTACGCTGCCACTCGCGACGCTGCGCCCTAAACGAGCGCGCTCGCTGAGTGGGGCTCGTGGCAACTGTGGTGGACGCCGGCACACCCTGGGGCTGGCTGGTCTTGTTGGGGTAGAGACTGGGTCGGACGAGGACGGACGTCCGCACCCTAAGGTCTTGGTGCGTGCTATCCCGGGTCGGGAAAGCCCTCCGACCCCTAAGGCTGCCGGGGATGATGGCTGCGAAGCCGTTGACGACGCGAGGTTGATTGAGAGCTACAGTGGTATCCTGGCTGCTATCCGGGAAGCAGTCTCCCACAACGCCGCCAATAGCAAAATCTCATTCACGCAGTCGAACCGACACACAGTGCTCGATGGGTTGCTCCAACTCAACGAGATCTTCTTGCGCATGCAGAAGACGCTGTGTGAAGGTGAGACGCGATCGACCAAGCAGGCGAATTCGGCTGAGCCGGATTCCCGACATACTGCTCTTATTGTGCCGACACCCAGTGATCCCACGCATGCAAGGCGTACTGATGACCACAATGGCTTGACACCACCTGAGGGGGCTGACTGCGCGATGGACCAAGGCCCTCCCCCACGGTCCAAGTCTAAGCGACCATCGCGCAGAAAGACCCGGGAGCAGGAGAAGTCGCTGATCTCCGATGACCCCGCCCCGACCAAGCTTGTGGACGAAAGTCCGGCCAAGCAACCGTTGGGTCCCTCCGGGAGAGATCAGGGTCCACCTACGCCCGAAGACCTCGACCGACGTCGCCTGAACCGCGCTCGAAAGAGACGCGAGTACAGAGCACGCAAGCGAAACCGGATCAAGCGACAAGCTGGCATCCCTGGTGCTGAGCAACCCAGCACGAGATCCGGCAGGGGGCCCAAGCTAAGCCAGGGCAAGAGCCAGAATGGTGAGCAGGTGCGTGCGGTGGTGGAGACTGAGGAGGGGAAAGGGCCGCCCGGCTCTTCGAACCAACTTATGTCTTACGCCAACGCCCTGCGCAAGGTACAGCGGCTGCCACGGAAGACGAGAGTGGTCTCCGTGGTCAAAGCTGATCCAGGTGATAGCCCTGCGACTGTCCAGCACAAGATTGCGGCGGCCTTGCCTTCTGCGATTGGTAATCTGCGACAAGTCGTTCCGGCTGCCTCTGGCGGAATTCTGGTCGAGTATGCCTCCGAGAAGCATAGGAGCGAGGTGGAGACCTTGCTGGCTGCGAAGGGCGGGTTCGACGTCCAGGGTCTTAAAGGCAGACGCCCGACAGTGCTCCTGACTGGAGTACTGGCGGGGCAGTCGCCCGAAGATCTCCGGGCCCGCCTTTGGGAACAGAACGCATTCCTGAACGTGATAACCCGGGATAGATTCGAGACTATGGTGAAGCTAACGACCAGGAAGGCGAGCCGCAGTCGGGCCAAGGAGAACTGGGTTGCGGAGATTTGTCCTTCGCTTCTCCCGTCTCTCCTACAGACTCGGACCTTGCGTCTTGGTCTGGTGTCGATCCGTGTCGAGGAGATCTTCCCGGTGACTCGGTGTTTCAGGTGCCAGGCGTTCGGCCACGTACAAGCCAGCTGTAAGCGACAGGTTGTCTGCGCAGCATGCGGGGGAAGACATCACCTCTCACGCTGCAGGGCGGACACCCTCAGCTGTGCGAACTGCGTCGCGGCCAGGCGCGCCACCACGAACCATTTTGCAAGCAGTCTGTCCTGCCCCGAGTACCAGGTGAGCATGAAACGGTGCAAGGGTCGAACCATCTATGATGGCTCCACTGGGGCCCCATAGTAATGTTCCATTGCGCCTGTGCTCTCGGAACACGGGCAGGGGCGGTGATGCTATGGCAGAACTCCAGAATGATGCCGAGGCGGACATCATATGCGTCCAGGAACCCTATGTTCTCCCGAGCTTCGGCCCGGTGATGAACTGGGGAACCTCGGAAGTATACTATGAAGGTAATCCCACCAGACGTATACGCGCGATGATTGTTGTCCGTCGCCATGATCTGCGTGCAACTATGCTCACCCAGTGGACCAACGAGGACATGACCACCCTACGGTTCTCGTGGGATGGCCGGGATGTCATTCTGGTCAATGTGTATGCGGTTCTGACGTCACCGTTGGGACCGATCCTGCACACACTGGAACAGATCTGCCGTGTCACCGATGCCCTCATTATCACCGGAGATTTCAACGCCCACAATCCTGTGTGGGGCGGCACCGTCTTGGACTCGAGGGGGAAGTTAGTGGAGGAATTTGCTAGCAACCTTGCCTTCGTGATTGCGAACGACCCTGATTCACCTCCGACCTTTTGTACCGGCAATGGACGGAGTTGGATCGATCTGGTGCTCTACAGGGGTGTTGAGATTCATGACTGGGCCGTTCTGGATACTTTTGTGACAAGTGACCACGCAACTTTGCAATTCACCGTCCCGGGCAGAGCAGCGTCCGCTGCTCCCGCACCGGGCGTCGGGCGGGTCTGTTGGAGACGCTTCGGCGCCTACTTACAGTCCAACACCTCTGGTGTGCTCGAGTCGCTCAATCGCGGTTCTCGCGATGACGTGATTTGCGCCGCTACGCGCTTCACCAATGTCTGTGTGGAGGCATGTGGGCATGGTCTACGACGCACATCTACCTGTAAGAAGACCCAGCCACCCTGGTGGTCCCATGATCTTACCATCATGCGGAGTCGGGTCCGGGCATTACGTAGGCGGTGGCAGGCAACCACTGATGACGACCTAAGAGGAAGAGCGGAGGCGGCCTTCAAGGAGGCTAGGCGTGAGTTCAAGAAACAGATCGAAAGTGCCAGAGCTGACTCCTGGCGCACCTTCTGTGAAAAGAACTCGGAGGCGGACCCCTTCGGACTTCCTTACAAGATCCTTCGCGGAAACCGCAAAGCAGCCCTTACCCGGCAGAGCATTCGGAGAGAAGACGGAACGTGGACAGGCGATCAGAGGGAGACGGAGGAGTACCTCTTTTCGCTGTATTTTCCTCTGGACTGTCCGGAGGAGGATGATCCCTTCCATGTGGAAATTCGCAGACTTACGACGGAGCCATGTCGGACCCCAGAGGGGCCTCCCTTCACGATGTGGGAGTTGGACCGTGTTCTCTCGACAATGAACGTTTGTTCAGCGCCGGGAGAGGATCGGCTCCCAGCCGCTGCCCTGTGGCACGTGAGGAGGGCTGTCGGTGACCTCTGGTTGGCTTTGCTCAACGGTTGCAGGGAACAATGTGTGTTTCCCGTCGAATGGAAGCGTGCGAGGGTGATCTTGATCCCAAAGGCGACTAGGGGGACTTACAGGCCCATCTGTCTACTCTCTGTGTTAGGTAAGGTGCTGGACAAGCTTTGCGCGGACCGACTCACCTTTCACCTGGAGTCTAACGACCTGCTCTCGGACTGCCAGTTTGGGTTTCGAAAGCAACGCAGCTGCGACCTTGCGGTCGATGCCTACAGGACCTCGGTTCTGGAGGCTAAGGCCAAGGGGACGCACACCGCAGCTGTGGCGCTGGACATCGCTAATGCGTTTAACAGCGCATGGCACCCCATGCTGTTGTACATACTCCTCGTACTTGAGTGCCCGAGAGACCTTTATGGTTTGATCAGGGAGTTTCTCTTGGACCGTGAGGTGCTGCTAGGGGAGCTAAGTAGGTGGATCACGAGAGGTTGTCCACAAGGTTCCTGCCTCGGCCCAGTGCTGTGGCTGCTGATCATGGAGGATCTGTTCGATCTTCTGCGTATCTCGCACAGACCCGAGATCTATCGGTGTATTGCGGTGGCTGACGACACCCTGCTTCTTGTCTTTGGGAACTGCCTCAGACTCATCGAGGAGCAGTGGTGTGGTTTATGGAAGACCTGTGAGTGTTGGGCTGCACGTAATAAGCTGACCTTTAACGAAGGGAAAACAGCGAGCGTTTTCCACAAGGGCGACCGGCTGTGGCGGAGAAGTCTGCCAGAGCGCCCGCCGAGACTCAGGATGGGGGCGTCCTTGGTGCCGGTGACCCCTCATATGCGCTACCTGGGAATCGTTGTGGATTGCCACTTCAACTTTGAGGCGCACGCTGCCCACGTCAGGGCGCGTGTGGTTGGTATTTCTTTGCGACTACGGGCGGTCACTGCGAAGACTTGGGGCATGTCCCCTCGCATTCTGACAACTGTGTACAACTCGGCCATCAAGCCCATGATCTTGTATGGTGCGCGGGTCTGGGGGGATCGTGCCTTGGGCAGCCGGGTGGCTCCTAAGTTGGAATCGGCTTCGCGCCCGTTTCTCCTGGCCATCTGTCGTGCCTACCGAACTGCCCCGACTCGTGCCCTGCAGGTCTTGGCCGGCATCCCGCCGGTTCAGCTTGAGGCGCTGGCTCTCTTTCAGCAGCGCAGGGCTGTGATTACTGACGTGTATGAAGGCCCTGTGCCGTGTAGCTACTGGTTGCATCCTGCGGCTCGGGAGACCCTCCCGGTCTGGAACTGGGCTGAGGTCCCGTGTTCGCGACGGGCAGTTTACACGGATGGTTCGAAGCTGGAAGGGGCGGTCGGCGCCTCGGTGGTCGAATGGGAGCATGCTCCTGGTGGGCCTGGGCGCCCTACGAGTACAGTTCAGGTGCGGTTGGATGACAGCTGCTCCGTCTTTCAGGCAGAGCTCCTGGCTATCCATCTAGCCATCCGTAAAAGTTTGAAGGACGTTGAAAACGAGACAGTGCAGGTCTGCTCGGATTCACGTGCCGCCCTGTGCGCGGTGGCGGCTGGCTCGACTGAGCACGCCCTTTCGTTTAACACACACCTCGATATTCTGGAGTGTCGAGCTCGGGGTTTGATGATTGAGTTAGTCTGGGTGAAGGCTCATATCGGAATCCCCGGCAATGAAGTTGCCGACGATGCGGCGAAGGCTGCAACCACGGGTACACGGATCCACTACCGCCGGCTCCCCCGCTCCGCGGCTAGGCGCGTGAGCCGGGTGGAGGTCTTGAGGCGCTGGCAGACTCTGTGGGACTCGGCTCGCACCGGTCGCAGTACCTTCGCGGTATTCCCGGAGGTGAGTGAGCAAGCGCGAGGTCTCGGCAAGTTCGGTATCCAGCTCCTCACGGGGCACGGTGGCCTGGGTACGTTCCTGGCACGATTCGGTTTGGGAGACTCGGCCACCTGCGCATGCGGGGCAGTCGAGGAGTCAACTTCCCATGTTGCCTTTGAGTGTCAACTGGGCCCTCGGGCTCAGGCGAGAGCTACTCTAATGGCCTACTGTATCCCCGCGGGGCTTGGATGGCCCTGCAGCCTTCGAGAACTCATCGACGATAACAAGGCGGCTTTCGAGCGCTTTGCGAAGTCGGCGCTTTGCTTGGATTGATCTTCTGATCTTTTAATGGCTTCTCGTCACCGTGAAGCAACTCGGTGTCCCACCCGGTTGGAGGGGAGCGCTCCACCCGGAAGGGAGTCTTCCAACTTGTTGGAACGGAGCGTTCCCAACACTGGGATTGCAACGGGACCCGGGGGACACGTCCGTCCGGGTGGCTACCTGCGACGTGCCAGTTGTGCTTCTCTGGGTGTGGTGTAGCTGGTTGGTTGAGAAGGTTGGGAGGGCTGCATGCCTTCGGGTGGGTCAGCTCCGCTTCGGCGGGTAAATCCGGTTTCCTGTCAGTGAAGACAAAGTTAAAGAATCAAAGACTTGGTTAACTAATTTAAAACCATCAGAAAATAACAACTAGAAGTGCAGACAGGTCGAGAGGGCAGTCGAGTCTTCCTGCGACTTGGAAGAGTTTATTTTGATCGTTCTTGGCTTAGCCACACTCCTAGCCTTGGACTCCTATTGGAATTCCCTTCACGTCAAAATGACGTCGCTAACATGTGATCCCAAGCTGCATTCCTCCCTTGAATTTTGCCCGAAACACTTCGCTCTGAATCCTGCTTGTGTTTGCTGCTCATTATGCATCCGTACTTCATGCCAAGTCGCACCAAGACTCGATTGCCCTCTCGACCTGTCTGCATCTCTAGTTGTTATTTGCTTTTAGTTTTAAATGAGTTATCCAAGTCTTCGGTTTTTTACCTTTGTCTTCACTAACAGTCGCCGTGTTTAGTCACGTAATACCTGCACGCATAGTAGGTGATTTCGCTCTGAACATCAGTCTCTGCCCAGCTCTTCAACTGACGAGACGCATCGTTTCCACCTGCTCCTTTGTTTCAACACTTACAAGATTTTAGACGATTTTTTTATTTTAAAACTTTGACACTGATCCGTTGTTGTGATTAACGCTTAATATTACATGGGTGCGCCGATATTTTATTTGTTTTCTGTGCCATTTAAACTGACCAATTGATAAAGACATTTTCATAAAAACAGCAAGCATATTTTCAAAGTATAGTATTGAAGGTAAAGCGTATACACGCTACCAAAATTACGTTAAAAAATTATTTTTTACTAAGTCAACATGTTAAAATATACACAAATACAGCAATATTTTGCAAGCGTTCAGTTTGCTTTTTCAAGCCAGCCAAAGCAACACCAACAATGCCACTTCACCACACCAAAACACCAACTAAAAATTACACACATAACACTATTGCACCAATGCCCGCTGTCCATTATAGTCAATTAAAAGCATCTTCACCACGAAAAGTCAAACGTTCTCCTCCGGACTATTTTGAACTATTATGAACTATTTTGTTCTCCTTTGGTGGTCCGGAGGAGAATGTTTGACTTTTCGTGGTGAAGATGCTTTTAATTGACTATAATGGACAGCTGGAGTTGGTGCAATTGTGTTATGTGTGTAATGTTTAGTTGGTGTTTTAGTGTGGTGAAGTGGCCTTGTTTGTGTTGCTTTGGCTGGCTTGAAAAAGCAAACTGAACGTTTGCAAAATATTGCTGTATTTGTGTATATTTTAACATGTTGACTTAGTAAAAAAATAATATTTTTTACGTAATTTTGGTAGCGTGTGTACACTGTATATTGGCTTTACCTTCAATACTATACCTTGAAAATACGCTTGCTGTTTTTATGAGATGTTAATGTAAGTACTGGAGGCTTGGTATGGGTGGGGGAAACTCGTGTGGTGGAATGTATTGGTTTGAAAAGTTGGGTTTGGGTTTGTTTTTTAGGGTGTGGCTGTGGAAGCTCGGAGTTGTGACTATTAGAAACTGCGTGATGAGGTGCTCTGATCTGGAACTTAACATGTGTTTGTGCCATTGCACTTATTTTATTGTGTTTGTACCATTGCAAGCTACGCAGTGTGAACTTTTTCTGGGGAATGGACCTCCGAAGTGTTTTGACATGAACTTTGAGTTAAGTTTGATGTGTACACAA
>JAQIVB010000022.1:0-15406 GCA_034698005.1 Lithobius nodulipes
AACACCAGCAACTAGGCTGTGCGCCGCCACCGCTCAGCCACCACTATGTTACTTAAGGTTATTACAGTAAAGTTTAACAGGCAGGGTTTTCACGTAGGCTTATTTCTAAATTCGTTTTAAAGTTCGTATTGCTAAGTTCGTGTTGTTAAAATTTGTATTGCTGTAGATTCATAATTATGATTAGGCTACCTTAGCAGGCAGTATCGGCCACGTATTGCAGGCAGTATCGGCAGTATTGGCCATGGGGTAGATTGTAGGGACACTAGAACGTGGATGCGGAGGGTTGGTGGGGGAGATCTCCAACGGTTACGTCACTCACTGCCAACGTATCACACATACCTGACATCGTCAACTATAAAATATGGGCAACACAGAACGATTCCGCCTCAAATGACAGCCTTCTTTCGTTGAAATTCCCGTCGCCTCCGCGGGCTACAATCACGTACTACCGGAATGGTGGGAAATATTGCCAAGGACGTCTATATCTTTACCTTATGTGACGCTGATATCCCACAGCCTTGTCATAAAGACTGCAGCGCGCTAAATCGCAAAGCCGTATTTCCTTCTCTGAACGCAGCGTGGTTCACCACGCTGGTCATCACGTCACAGTTACGCCAATAATGGTTGAATACATTATCATGAATTGCGATACGCGGTAAAGGGGCAATGTGTCACCGTCAGCTTCGTAGAACTTTACTCAATGTAAAACCCTTGAGTGCTTAGTTGGGTTAAAACTTGACCCAATAGTGTGACTAACTATGGGTCGAAATTATGACCTAATTATGAGCTGATTATGACCCAACTAAGAAAAAATGGTCCAAAATTAACCCATATTGGATTGTTTTTGACTCAATGCTAGGTCCATTGTCAGTCACCACTTGGGTTAGCAATGGCTTATTTTTGACCTTCGAGTGTAGACATGAATCAGTTTAGAGGTGGTCACAAGTGTAGCGGTATTCCACTAGGAGTAGCGAGTTGGATTTTCGTTATACATTTCAGATTGTGTGTCTAAGTAAGTTGTAGCGTTGGAATTAATTTCCTACGATGCCATTGCTTTTACAGAGAATGTGCATGAAGTGCTGCATTGAAGGCAAGTGTGTTATATTTGCACATTGTACCAGTAAATTCCCTATGACCCATCCTAGAATAATGCTAGTGTAACCTTGATTTGTCTCATCAGGAACTTGTCAAATATCTTTTCTACAGAAAGTCATCTTTCTCTTCTTTACTTTGTTGTGTTCTTTCGCTGACGGCAAACTTTGGGATCGATGCTTCACCAGACAGAGTCACGGCAGCATAACAAAATGAACAAACAGCTACAAGCTACTTGGACCATCACCATAACTTCGTTAGCAATAACCTCACAGCAAACATTTCAATTTCTTCCAACTGTGCCAAAAAGCATGACAGAGGCAATTTTTTTTTTCCTTGTTCACTTGTTTGGTGTGTAATCTAGAACAAATAACGATTGTGTTATTGTTATTTAATGAGTGAGTGGTTGGTGACACAAATTAATTTGATATGTTGGCTAAACAAACTTGGAGTCTAGTAGTTAAAACCATAGTCTACTTAATCATGTCGGTAAATTCCACAGCTATGGGTACTCCAGCAGGGAGTCAGGCAGCGGTTGATCCTATAAATATGCCAAATAATGTAGGGAATTTAGGCGCAGCTAATGTGGAAACAATAACAATTCCTCGTATACATTACGATAATATGGTTCAGCTCTTGGATAGGCTGGCACCCGTAAATGTTTCGGATCAAGCATCTAGTAATAAAAGAACGCCTAATGTAACCTTACCTACGTATTCAGGGTTCAATGACAAGATAACAGTTAAAGACTTTCTATATAAGGCTAAGGATTATATGAAACTTTACTGCATAAAGGAACATGAGTTCCTGGAAACCTACATTCCGACAATGTTATCGGGAGAGGCTCGAGCATGGTGGGAGCGCGAGCACGTCAGTATCGATTGGAGGGATTTTGAATACCGTTTTACAATGCGATTTAATAGCTTGACGCGTCAGCAGGAAATATACGATCGAATTTATTCCCGTAGGCTTAAGAAAGATGAAACCGTGAGAAGCTTAGTTAATGACTTAACTCAATGGAACAACCAACTCTGCGAGCCGTTAATGGAATCAGAACTTGTTCGTTTAGCAAAGATGAGCATTCCTGCTGCATTACAGGCAATGCTTGGTTTTAAGCAGCATTTCGACATTCACTCGTTCTGCGATGACGCAGAACGAATGCAACGAATCATGGGCAGAGCAAAACTAGAGGCTGAAACGAGTGACCATTACTTGAATCAGCAAGGTCATCGATCGCAACCTAGTGCATCAAACCAAGATTACGGCTTCAACAATACTGATGGTCGATATGCAAATGTAGACAGGAGAGTTTGCTACCGATGCCAGCAATTGGGACATACTGCAAGATGGTGTAGGGCTCCAGCACCTGTGCAAGCACAATATAATGACGCGGGAAACTCCAGAGATCTATCGAGACGGGGGCGATAGATCGGAAAAATCAACCCGTTATTAATATGTCATTTCAGAATAAACTGAGTCCAGGACCAATAGCTGTAGTTAAAATCCTTATGAACAATAAAGAAATAACATCCATATGGGATAGTGGCAGTTGCTACAGTTTAATATCCAAACAATGCTTTGAAAAGTTAGATTTGATGTTAAAACCTAATAACTTTAACGTTACGTTAAAATCAGCAAGTGATGACGTTTTGGAGACTACAGGTAGCGTAATGATTCCGATTGTCGAGTCTAATCTAAGAAAACAACAAGCATTCATCATTGTTGATAACTTGGTGCAAGATTGCATTCTGGGGAGTGATCTTATGAGTGAATGGGGAATCCATTTAGATTATCATACAAAACTATGGTGGTATCACGACACACCGTGGGTCAGAAATAAATTTAGGGATCTTGAGCCTAAACTTAAGTCTGTAGTAAATAAGATTAACATTGATGAGCCTAAGCCATGGGATAACTTAATCAAATCATCAGGACTGTCGTTAGAGCAGCAAAATGACTTAGATAGAATCTTTATGAAAAGCAGTTCTGTATTCAGCGGAAAAACAGGCCTATGTAATTTCATGCAAGCGCACATCGAGACGACTTCAGAAAAATCACTGTACAGTGCACCATACAAGGTGAATCCTGTAAAACAAAAGGCACTGGATGTCATCATAAATGAAATGCTGGATGCGGGACAAATAGAACCGTCCACAAGTCCGTACTCCGCACCATCTTTTCTTCGCCCTAAGCCAGATGGCACGTGGAGATTTGTCATTAACTACAAGGCGCTTAATGAGGTCACAGTAAACGACGCATATCCAATCCCGAGGATCGATACAATAATTGATAGTATAGGCACACCCAAGTACATAACATCCCTGGACCTAAAAAGTGCATATTGGCAAATTCAACTTGATCATGAAAGTCGTCGTAAAGCTGCATTCTGCGTACCTGGAGGACACTATCAGCCTCGAGTGATGCAGTTTGGTCTCAAAAATGCCGCAAAAATTTTTCAAAGAATGGTTGACAATCTTTTGCGAACGTCCAGATACGGAGGCATTTGGAAATATCAAGATGATATATCAATTGTATCAGAAAATTGGGAGGAGCATATAGCCAAACTAGACTTCGTATTAACAAAACTAGCTGAAGCAGGGATGACCCTAAACGTCGGGAAAATTCAGCTATGTAAGGAAGAAACGAGAATATTGGGCTTCATAATAACGAAAAAAGGTGTACAACCGGATCCCAAAAAAGTGTACGCTATCGCGAACATGACCTCACCAAAATCGGTAAGGGAACTGCGCTCATTCATAGGAACTACGTCGTGGTTTCGTAGATATGTTAAAAACTATGCTACCATAGCGCACCCGTTGACAAACTTACTCAAGAACGATGTAAAGTGGGCGTGGAACGCTTTATGCGAGAAGGCATTTCAAACACTAAGATCAGCTTTAATATCGGCACCAATATTAGCGCAACCGGATTTCAGTAAGGACTTCACCCTTCGGACAGATGCGTCGGGCCACGGATTGGGAGCCGTGCTGCTGCAAAACGGGACGAATGGACCGGTTGTAATACAATATGCTAGTCGGACTTTACGTCCAAGTGAAGAGAAATATTCCACAGTAGAAAAGGAATGTCTAGCAATAGTGTGGGCGGTGGAATTATTCCGTTCGTATTTGGAAGGTGTGCACTTCTGTATAATAACTGATCACAAGAGCTTGGAATGGCTTAAAAACACACGCGATCCAACGGGACGGCTAGCACGCTGGAGCATACGTATACAGCAGTTTGACTTCACAATCAAATACAGAACAGGAAAAGAAAACGTAGTGGCAGATTTGCTATCGCGCAACCCAACCCAAAATCAAGGTTGTCACATTGTACAGGTCGACATGGGAGAAGAGAGGATGCGAAAAGCGCAAGAAGATGATGAGGTGTTGAACATAGTGAAACAATGTTTGACAAAGAATACTAAGCCACCGAACACCATTCAAGGCCAAAAAGCAAAGCGAATATTATTGCGCAGCCAAATTAGAAACGGATTAGTTGGGCGAACCTTTAAGAATAAGGTAGGCATAGAAATTTTTGTAGTTGTTGTGCCACGATCTGAACAGCAGAGGATTATAGCGGCTCATCACGAAGACCGTATTATTGGTCACATGGGTGTTGCAAAGACACTAGACATCATTCAACGTCGCTTCACGTGGCGAGGGATGGTTACCACAATCATGAGATACATCTCAAGGTGCGTCATATGTCAAAAATCGAAACATGACCACAAGGCTGCATGTGGATATACGCATCAAACCAATAAGTTGGTATTGCCAGGAGAAACATGGTCGTGGGACTTAGCCGGGCCATTTCCCAGAAGCTCATCGGGAAATACCCACCTACTAGTGTTAATCGATAACTTGACGAAGTGGCCGGAATTATTTCCAATCCGCAAGGCAACAGCGGAAAATGTTGCGAAGAAATTAGTAAATGAAGTATTTTCGCGTCATGGGATACCGAAAATATTAATCGGAGACAACGGGAAGCAATTCACGGGCAAAGTAGTAAAATCCATCTGCAAATTGGTTGGGGTGAAGCAACGCTTCGTCAGCTACTATAGTCCCCAAGGAAATGTGACGGAGAGACTGATTGGAACAGTCAAAACAATGATAAGGTCACGTTTAGGCAACAACCAAAGAAAATGGGACCAAGACCTGCCATTTATAGCGATGGGTATCAGGGCGTCAATCTCGACTGCAACAGGCTTTTCACCAGCATTTTTGATGTACGGACGAGAAATCAGATTGCCTGTCGATGAATCAACAGTCGACAACAATACAACAAATGACTCATCTACTTGGGCGGTGATATTATCACGCAGGATGAGAGATGCTATACGGTTGGCGCATGACACACTGGTTTTCAATGCAGATAATATGAAGGTGAGGAGAGATGAACAGCGAAAACCATTGGAATATTGTGTCGGAGATCAAGTCTTGAAAAAATCAACAGTATTAAGCGACAAATTGGCAGGTGTGGCACGTAAATTGTGCAACCCGTGGGAAGGTCCATTTGAAGTCGTTGAAATCTTAGGACCCCTAACGTATAAAATTAGGGATTTAAATAATGGAAAAATTCAGCCAGGGACATGGCACACAAATTTGTTGAAGCCATACATAGCAAATTATGTGTCAGAAATTGGTGTCGCGTAGTGTTTTGTGGTGGTGTCGAATTTTTTTTTGTTTTTTTTTTAAAGTTTTTTGGTTGGAGAAAAAGTTTATGGAAATTGTTCCTGAACAATGAAATTGTGCTATGTGGGAAACACGCTGTAACTAGCGATGAAATAGTCACGACGAAGGGGGGGGGAGTTGACGAATAATTTTTGCCACGGAATTACAAAATAGTTTGTGATAGGTAACAGTTAACAGGGAAGTATGTAAGGTTTTTGAGTTAGTGCAAATTTTTTTTTTGATTGCACTTGGTTTAATGTGATGATGAAGCATGGAAGTTTTGTTCTTTTGTATGAGTGAATTAGAACATGATGTATTAAGGTAAAGATTACTCAAAAATTTAGCCTTTTGTTAAAATGAGTGGAATTTCCTGTTGGAATATCTAAAGATTAGGTCAGGCTATAAATAAATATTGGTGATGTTGAAGTTCGGGGGAAAGATTATAGATAGCCATTAACCTTAATATTGATTTTGAGGACCAAATCTCTTAAGACGAAGGGGGGGTTTTGTGGTGAGAAATTACTACACCCCTAATCTTGGGAATGGAAGATAATAAATGTGTGCTAATTTTTAATGAGGGAGTATTAAAATATAATATTGAATTATTTATTAATTGTATTAATGGATTAAACTAGATTTTAGTGTAAATAATTAAATTATAAAACTTGTGGGGATTGCTCGCGCATCACGTGAGTCGCTGCGGTGGCGAGGTGCAATTGACGCTGATGCGCTACGAAGATACACGTGACGAAGTAAGAGCAGCTCTCTTCACTTCTCGCTACGGAACCGGACGGTAGTCACTTGAGACCGTCACCCGCTGTCACGATGAGCTGATGCCATCCACGTCGCCAGTACGCTAATTGCACCCCCGCCCACGCCAGCACTCGTCGAGTGATGTTTCGAGATTCTACATGGTTTCCAGCGTTTTGTTTGCACGAATAACCGATATGAACTGAGTTTGATGTCCTCATTACTTCTTTTTCCATGTGTTCCACGTCGAGTTATCCAACTACCTTTTGCATGAGTTTAAGAAGCCTATTTCGCCGAGCCTGACTAACGGACGAATCCATTTTGACGAACGAGCGCCGCAAAGCACCGCCCAGCCGCCGGCAGTTGGCACGACGCCAGAGCGCTACAGGAAAGTTAGTCACGTCGCAAAAGAGTTGTCGCCCGTCGTCGCCTGAGGCCTATGTCCACTCGTCACTACGAAACCGACTTTCGACTCGTACTCGGACCAGGGTTGTGCCGTTCAACTACGACCAAGCCACGGGAGAGATTGATTCGCAGCTGGGTCGAGTAGACGGAGGTAGCAAGGATTTGGGGAGGAAGTATTGAGAGTGAGAGAACTTCGGTGAGTAGCGAATTTAAGCGTTGGTTGTAATTATCGCACTTGGCCATCGTAGTGACGCTCGTGGAGCCGAGCATCAAACCCACGGAACTTTATAGTCTCCGAGACATTAATCTTTTAACCTTTTAACGCACGAACATTGTAAAATATGTCAATAAATATATGTTTTATTAACAATTTAATCTTTCGTACTCCCTTAACTCAATTAATTTGTGTGAGTGCTGATTAGAGCCTCACAAGTGGGGGCCCTGTCCTGTCGAATCCTGGCTTAATTTTCTCTTGCTTTGCTTTAATGTCACAAGTGGGACCTCAGTCCGATTTAAAACCCTTAACCTCTTAATAGGCTAGTCCGGGTTAAAACCTGAAGTTTAATCTTATAAGTGAGATTTAATCTTATAAGTGAGATTTAACCTATCTGTTCTGAACTGGAAAATTTAACTTTAAATTGTTTGGGTTAGTGTGCTCGACTTAAACTTTGAATGTTAATGTCACGTGTGAGAACCCTGTCCTTGAAATTAACCTGTCCCATTTAAAGTCCAAGTACCTAAATTGGTTAGAATTGACTTGGCTTCAATTAATTTTGTGAGTTATAGGGAAGGATACGGAGTCACGAGCGTTGATGATGGCATTAGAAATTGTATTTGATGGCATTTGAGTTCCGAAAAATTCGTTAAGTCGCAATTTTTTTTTTTTTGATAATTTTTTTGTGTGATTGTTGTTGCATATGTATGTGGAATATAGAATTTGAACTGTATAGGTCAGTTAAAGAGGTCTATACTTTGTGGTATATGGAATTGCTTGATGATTATAGTTTTGGATACAAGGGTTTGGTTATCTAAAAGTATTGTCGTAGGTTGTAGTGTGTGTTTCATATGGCACAAAAGTTACAAGAAGTGTGAATCGTGTGTTCCGAATTTTTTTTTTCTTTCGTCAGTTTGTCGTGTTAGCTTAGTTAATGTATGTTGAACTGCAGGCATATTGTGTGTTTACTCTCTCGCAAATATTCGGGAATTTTGAAACTCAAGGTCAAACCTCACTGTCGACGGCCCAAATCGACTCGTCCTGGCTTAACTCGGCAGTGCGGGGAGATACTTACTAAATTGAATCATTTTTCTGGCGGGGAGGGGGTAGAACACGGTGTGCAAGCAATTTTTTTTTTCTTCCAAAATATTGAAGTTCACTTGGTTGGTGCATTATATTGAACAATAACGATTGTGTTGTTGTTATTTAATGATTGAGTGGTTAGTGACACAAATTGATTTGTTATGTTGGCTAAACAAACTTGGAGTCTAGTAGTTAAAACCATAGTCTACTTAATCATGTCGGTAAATTCCACAGCTATGGGTACTCCAGCAGGGAGTCAGGCAGCGGTTGATCCTATAAATATGCCAAATAATGTAGGGAATTTAGGCGCAGCTAATGTGGAAACAATAACAATTCCTCGTATACATTACGATAATATGGTTCAGCTCTTGGATAGGCTGGCACCCGTAAATGTTTCGGATCAAGCATCTAGTAATAAAAGAACGCCTAATGTAACCTTACCTACGTATTCAGGGTTCAATGACAAGATAACAGTTAAAGACTTTCTATATAAGGCTAAGGATTATATGAAACTTTACTGCATAAAGGAACATGAGTTCCTGGAAACCTACATTCCGACAATGTTATCGGGAGAGGCTCGAGCATGGTGGGAGCGCGAGCACGTCAGTATCGATTGGAGGGATTTTGAATACCGTTTTACAATGCGATTTAATAGCTTGACGCGTCAGCAGGAAATATACGATCGAATTTATTCCCGTAGGCTTAAGAAAGATGAAACCGTGAGAAGCTTAGTTAATGACTTAACTCAATGGAACAACCAACTCTGCGAGCCGTTAATGGAATCAGAACTTGTTCGTTTAGCAAAGATGAGCATTCCTGCTGCATTACAGGCAATGCTTGGTTTTAAGCAGCATTTCGACATTCACTCGTTCTGCGATGACGCAGAACGAATGCAACGAATCATGGGCAGAGCAAAACTAGAGGCTGAAACGAGTGACCATTACTTGAATCAGCAAGGTCATCGATCGCAACCTAGTGCATCAAACCAAGATTACGGCTTCAACAATACTGATGGTCGATATGCAAATGTAGACAGGAGAGTTTGCTACCGATGCCAGCAATTGGGACATACTGCAAGATGGTGTAGGGCTCCAGCACCTGTGCAAGCACAATATAATGACGCGGGAAACTCCAGAGATCTATCGAGACGGGGGCGATAGATCGGAAAAATCAACCCGTTATTAATATGTCATTTCAGAATAAACTGAGTCCAGGACCAATAGCTGTAGTTAAAATCCTTATGAACAATAAAGAAATAACATCCATATGGGATAGTGGCAGTTGCTACAGTTTAATATCCAAACAATGCTTTGAAAAGTTAGATTTGATGTTAAAACCTAATAACTTTAACGTTACGTTAAAATCAGCAAGTGATGACGTTTTGGAGACTACAGGTAGCGTAATGATTCCGATTGTCGAGTCTAATCTAAGAAAACAACAAGCATTCATCATTGTTGATAACTTGGTGCAAGATTGCATTCTGGGGAGTGATCTTATGAGTGAATGGGGAATCCATTTAGATTATCATACAAAACTATGGTGGTATCACGACACACCGTGGGTCAGAAATAAATTTAGGGATCTTGAGCCTAAACTTAAGTCTGTAGTAAATAAGATTAACATTGATGAGCCTAAGCCATGGGATAACTTAATCAAATCATCAGGACTGTCGTTAGAGCAGCAAAATGACTTAGATAGAATCTTTATGAAAAGCAGTTCTGTATTCAGCGGAAAAACAGGCCTATGTAATTTCATGCAAGCGCACATCGAGACGACTTCAGAAAAATCACTGTACAGTGCACCATACAAGGTGAATCCTGTAAAACAAAAGGCACTGGATGTCATCATAAATGAAATGCTGGATGCGGGACAAATAGAACCGTCCACAAGTCCGTACTCCGCACCATCTTTTCTTCGCCCTAAGCCAGATGGCACGTGGAGATTTGTCATTAACTACAAGGCGCTTAATGAGGTCACAGTAAACGACGCATATCCAATCCCGAGGATCGATACAATAATTGATAGTATAGGCACACCCAAGTACATAACATCCCTGGACCTAAAAAGTGCATATTGGCAAATTCAACTTGATCATGAAAGTCGTCGTAAAGCTGCATTCTGCGTACCTGGAGGACACTATCAGCCTCGAGTGATGCAGTTTGGTCTCAAAAATGCCGCAAAAATTTTTCAAAGAATGGTTGACAATCTTTTGCGAACGTCCAGATACGGAGGCATTTGGAAATATCAAGATGATATATCAATTGTATCAGAAAATTGGGAGGAGCATATAGCCAAACTAGACTTCGTATTAACAAAACTAGCTGAAGCAGGGATGACCCTAAACGTCGGGAAAATTCAGCTATGTAAGGAAGAAACGAGAAT
Organism: Lithobius nodulipes; assembly: GCA_034698005.1. Classification (NCBI taxonomy): domain Eukaryota; kingdom Metazoa; phylum Arthropoda; class Chilopoda; order Lithobiomorpha; family Lithobiidae; genus Lithobius; species Lithobius nodulipes. The sequence goes on from JAQIVB010000022.1 coordinate 10,597, forward strand.
ATTGGGCTTCATAATAACGAAAAAAGGTGTACAACCGGATCCCAAAAAAGTGTACGCTATCGCGAACATGACCTCACCAAAATCGGTAAGGGAACTGCGCTCATTCATAGGAACTACGTCGTGGTTTCGTAGATATGTTAAAAACTATGCTACCATAGCGCACCCGTTGACAAACTTACTCAAGAACGATGTAAAGTGGGCGTGGAACGCTTTATGCGAGAAGGCATTTCAAACACTAAGATCAGCTTTAATATCGGCACCAATATTAGCGCAACCGGATTTCAGTAAGGACTTCACCCTTCGGACAGATGCGTCGGGCCACGGATTGGGAGCCGTGCTGCTGCAAAACGGGACGAATGGACCGGTTGTAATACAATATGCTAGTCGGACTTTACGTCCAAGTGAAGAGAAATATTCCACAGTAGAAAAGGAATGTCTAGCAATAGTGTGGGCGGTGGAATTATTCCGTTCGTATTTGGAAGGTGTGCACTTCTGTATAATAACTGATCACAAGAGCTTGGAATGGCTTAAAAACACACGCGATCCAACGGGACGGCTAGCACGCTGGAGCATACGTATACAGCAGTTTGACTTCACAATCAAATACAGAACAGGAAAAGAAAACGTAGTGGCAGATTTGCTATCGCGCAACCCAACCCAAAATCAAGGTTGTCACATTGTACAGGTCGACATGGGAGAAGAGAGGATGCGAAAAGCGCAAGAAGATGATGAGGTGTTGAACATAGTGAAACAATGTTTGACAAAGAATACTAAGCCACCGAACACCATTCAAGGCCAAAAAGCAAAGCGAATATTATTGCGCAGCCAAATTAGAAACGGATTAGTTGGGCGAACCTTTAAGAATAAGGTAGGCATAGAAATTTTTGTAGTTGTTGTGCCACGATCTGAACAGCAGAGGATTATAGCGGCTCATCACGAAGACCGTATTATTGGTCACATGGGTGTTGCAAAGACACTAGACATCATTCAACGTCGCTTCACGTGGCGAGGGATGGTTACCACAATCATGAGATACATCTCAAGGTGCGTCATATGTCAAAAATCGAAACATGACCACAAGGCTGCATGTGGATATACGCATCAAACCAATAAGTTGGTATTGCCAGGAGAAACATGGTCGTGGGACTTAGCCGGGCCATTTCCCAGAAGCTCATCGGGAAATACCCACCTACTAGTGTTAATCGATAACTTGACGAAGTGGCCGGAATTATTTCCAATCCGCAAGGCAACAGCGGAAAATGTTGCGAAGAAATTAGTAAATGAAGTATTTTCGCGTCATGGGATACCGAAAATATTAATCGGAGACAACGGGAAGCAATTCACGGGCAAAGTAGTAAAATCCATCTGCAAATTGGTTGGGGTGAAGCAACGCTTCGTCAGCTACTATAGTCCCCAAGGAAATGTGACGGAGAGACTGATTGGAACAGTCAAAACAATGATAAGGTCACGTTTAGGCAACAACCAAAGAAAATGGGACCAAGACCTGCCATTTATAGCGATGGGTATCAGGGCGTCAATCTCGACTGCAACAGGCTTTTCACCAGCATTTTTGATGTACGGACGAGAAATCAGATTGCCTGTCGATGAATCAACAGTCGACAACAATACAACAAATGACTCATCTACTTGGGCGGTGATATTATCACGCAGGATGAGAGATGCTATACGGTTGGCGCATGACACACTGGTTTTCAATGCAGATAATATGAAGGTGAGGAGAGATGAACAGCGAAAACCATTGGAATATTGTGTCGGAGATCAAGTCTTGAAAAAATCAACAGTATTAAGCGACAAATTGGCAGGTGTGGCACGTAAATTGTGCAACCCGTGGGAAGGTCCATTTGAAGTCGTTGAAATCTTAGGACCCCTAACGTATAAAATTAGGGATTTAAATAATGGAAAAATTCAGCCAGGGACATGGCACACAAATTTGTTGAAGCCATACATAGCAAATTATGTGTCAGAAATTGGTGTCGCGTAGTGTTTTGTGGTGGTGTCGAATTTTTTTTTGTTTTTTTTTTAAAGTTTTTTGGTTGGAGAAAAAGTTTATGGAAATTGTTCCTGAACAATGAAATTGTGCTATGTGGGAAACACGCTGTAACTAGCGATGAAATAGTCACGACGAAGGGGGGGGGAGTTGACGAATAATTTTTGCCACGGAATTACAAAATAGTTTGTGATAGGTAACAGTTAACAGGGAAGTATGTAAGGTTTTTGAGTTAGTGCAAATTTTTTTTTTGATTGCACTTGGTTTAATGTGATGATGAAGCATGGAAGTTTTGTTCTTTTGTATGAGTGAATTAGAACATGATGTATTAAGGTAAAGATTACTCAAAAATTTAGCCTTTTGTTAAAATGAGTGGAATTTCCTGTTGGAATATCTAAAGATTAGGTCAGGCTATAAATAAATATTGGTGATGTTGAAGTTCGGGGGAAAGATTATAGATAGCCATTAACCTTAATATTGATTTTGAGGACCAAATCTCTTAAGACGAAGGGGGGGTTTTGTGGTGAGAAATTACTACACCCCTAATCTTGGGAATGGAAGATAATAAATGTGTGCTAATTTTTAATGAGGGAGTATTAAAATATAATATTGAATTATTTATTAATTGTATTAATGGATTAAACTAGATTTTAGTGTAAATAATTAAATTATAAAACTTGTGGGGATTGCTCGCGCATCACGTGAGTCGCTGCGGTGGCGAGGTGCAATTGACGCTGATGCGCTACGGATAGACACGTGACGAAGGAAGAGCAGCTCTCTTCACTTCTCGCTACGGAACTGGACGGTAGTCACATGAGACCGTCACCCGCCGTCAGGATGAGCTGATGCCATCCATGTCGCCAGTACGCTAATTGCACCCCCGCCCACGCAAGCACTCGTCGAGTGATGTTTCGAGATACTACAGGGCTTCCAACATTCGAGTTGCACGAATAACCGTTACGAACTGTGTTTGACGTCCTCATTACTCTTTTTTCCATGTGTTCCGCACCGAGTTATCCAACTACCTTTTGCACGAGTCTTAGAAGCATATTCGCCGAGCCAGACTAACGGACGAATCCATTTTAACGAACGAGCGCAGCAAAGCACCGCCCAGCCGCCGGCAGTTGGCACGACGCCAGAGCTTTACAGGAAAGATTGCCACTACGCTAAAAGAGGTCGCCCGACGTCGCCTGAGGCCTATGTTCACTCGTCGCATTGAAACGGACTTTCGACTCGTACTCGGACCAGGGTTATGCCGTTCAACGACGACCAAGCCACGGGAGAGATTGATTCGCAGCTGGGTCGTGTAGACGGAAGTTGCAAGGATTTGGGGAGGACGTGTTGAGAGTAAGAGAACTACGGTGAGTAGCGAATTTAAGCGTTTGTAGTAATTATCGCATTTGGCCATCGTAGTGACGCTCGTGGAGCCGAGCATCAAACCCACGGAACTTTTTTGCCTCCGAAGCATTAATCTTTTAACATTTTAACGCACGAATATTGTAAAATATGTCAATAAATATATGTTTTATTAACAATTAATCTTTTGTACTCCCTTAACTCAATTAATTCGTGTGAGTGCTGATTAGAGCCTCACAAGTGGGGGCCCTGTCCTGTCGAATCCGGGCTTAATTTTTTTTGCTTTGCATTAATGTTACAAGTGGGACCTCAGTCCAATTTAAAACCCTTAACTTCTTAATAAGCTAGTCCGGGTTAAAACCTGAAGTTTAATCTTATAAGTGAGATTTATCCTATCTGTTCTGAACTGGTGAATTAAACCTTGAAATTTTTGGGTTAGTGTGCTTGACTTAAACTCTGTAGGTAATGTCACGAGTGAGAACCCTGTCCTTGAAATTAACCTGTCCCATTTAAAGTCCAAATACCTAAATTGGTTAGAATTGACTTGGCTTCAATTAATATTGTGAGTTATAGGAAAGGATACGGCGTCACGAGTGTTGATGATGGCATTGGAAATTGTATTTGATGGCATATGAGTTCCAAAAATTCGTTAGGCCGTAAAATATTTTTGATAATATTTTTTTTTTGTATCAATGCTCAACTTATCAAGGTGGTCAAGGTACGCTGCAATAACACGATTTATGCAAGAGACAATAACACGGTTTCTGCAGGGGTGTAACAAGGGTTGTTACACCCCTGCCAACTCCTAATCAAGCAGTCGAAAATCGCAACACAGAAATCAAACGACTTGTTTATCGATTTTATCTTCCAGTCCATCCATACTGATTATAAACCAGGAGAGCAGATTTACCCATCCCCAAAATGGCCACCAGCACCCTTCCCTCATTTGGCTCATCCAACATGGTGACGTAACCTGGGGTAAAATGGCGAGGTGCAGGGGGAGGAGAGGTCACCGCGTGGCACCCTGGGAACGCAGACATTCCTTTCCCCCTCTATCGTCCAAATCATCTAACACCGAAGCAGGACGATCATAAACAATGTCAATCTGTGCTAGATGCACATCAGCTTGCTTAGCAGGTTCAACGACAGGATAAACGAATTCTGTTTTCAACAGTTCTTCATCTTCGTGACTTGAAATGTTAATTTTCCCAACTTCTAACTCAAGAAATTTACCTCCACATGCTTCAGAAACTGTCTTCTTCGAAGGCATCCAGAATCTGTAACTTTTTCTGTTGGAAGCATACCCGAGAAAAAAAACTTCTTCTCCCCTTTCATCAAACTTCCCTTTGGCTCTGGACGAAACCACAAAACCTCTTGCACTGAAAACATGCATATGCTTGACGGAAGGCTTTCGTCCTGACCAGATTTCTTGAGGAACCTGTCCCT
>JAQIVB010000023.1:0-15113 GCA_034698005.1 Lithobius nodulipes
GTTAATCTTAAATACTACACTCATCTTGTATGCATGAATTATGTGTTCCTTAATTAGTAATCTTACAGCCGTACCGCTGGCCTGAACTGTTGCAAAAGCTGCAGGCTTCCGCATGCAGCTTTTCCCACAGAACAAGCCATCCTGTCTGGTCTCGACGATCACACTGTTGTCAGAATGGGATTACGAGTACTGTTAATGTAACGCAAAACAATAAATGCCCATTGTTTAAAACTTAAAAATTAACGTAAAACTTAAAATCGAAAATTTCTAGAATTGTTGAAAATTTCATCGAAATTGGTAAAGCGCATTCCTATTTGAAAACAATCGAAAGTATAGGAAAAAGAAAACGAACTAAGGAACAAATATATATACAAGATACAAATATAGCAGGAAATTTAAAATGTTACGTAAATCTAATAAGGTTGAGTTGGTCTAAAATGGTCGGAGTTGGCACAATTGGAGAAAAATGGAGTCTTATTTGAAAGTGAAATGAAACTTGAACTATAGAATGTATTTTGTATTTGTGGAGGTAAAAGCATTGTTTGGGGCAGTTGTTGAATAACATGTAAAATTTAAAACTGTTATAATTTAATCAATGTGACCATCGAAACACGGGACATAATAAGTTAGTAGTCACGCAATATTAACGAAATGCCTTTGATAACCTCATAAATATAAGAAAAGAACGTTTTGCTTTATGTTGAAAAATAACGCAATAAATAACGTAAAATTAACGTGAAAAGTTACCAATTAAACCCAGCTAATAAGTAAGATTAATGCATGAAGAATATAGTAATAATGCCTAAAATAAGATATATGAGGAAACCTTACATGTGCGGGTATAACGGGAAAATTAATAAAATGAAAATGCCGACTTTTGAAAATAAAGTAAAATAAACTTGAAAACAGACAAATTGTCAATAATTAAGTATATCCGTATTTGGAAACCAAGTTAATAGCATGATACAGTATTACGATAAAATAAAGCGTTAAAATCAACAACAGAAAGCACGAGAAAGCATGAAAATAGCAGCGGAAGAGAGATAAAATGTCAAAATCAGAGCAAAAATAGTTTAGGCCTACAAAAAGCGGAGTGAATTTTTTATTATTAACGAACCTAAAGAGATAATCCAAATCTGTAAAGCTAACGTAGTAAGGTATACTAAGACGCAGATAACTAGCGAAAAAAAATAATATAAAATGATATAAACAAAGTTTTTATAAAAAAAATGCGTATTGGGAAATTGTAGGCTATGTTTTGGGACCTCAGCAGATTTTTGAAATAAAATAGTTGTAAAGCAAGCAAGTTTATTTTAAATGTTGTAAGACTCGAGTAAGGTTAGAAGAAGTAAATAACTATCATTACAAAATATAATTAAAGATAAAAAAAATCGAATAATTCAAAATTAACATTTTTTGTTTTAAATATTTAATTTTATATTTTATGTAGTAGCGGTATATATATGGTAGAAAATAAACGATAAGTATAAGAGGAGAATCTAAATTCAGTATAAAGTTAATAACGCAAGTATGATAGCAGTCTAGGAATACAAAATATTTCCAAAATAGTTACGTAAAGTTTTAATGTACAAAAACAGTAAGAGGAGCTACGAATAAATAGACCCACGAGTATTCTAGTATATTTGATTAAAGTAAAGTGTAAAGAAATAAACGGAAGTACTAATATATTTTAGAGGTAAAGTAATAAAATAAATAGTCGCTCGTAGACCCAAACAAGTTGATAAAGAGACAAAACATGTCCAGTTAGGTGGTAATAGTAATGAGAAAACGATTTTTTTTTAATTAAAGAATAAAAATACAAACTACAAATTAAAGTATAATTAGGATTAAAGCATGCCCAAAATTGCATTAAAAGTTATAGATAGCATAAACGATTAAATGAGAACTTACTGCATGAAATCAAAACAAATTTAAAGTTAAAAACAGGTAACGTAAATAACGGATTTAGTAAGAAACTTAAAAAACGGCTTAATTAAAGTCCGATATAGTATCAAAATACTAGGTTTAAAAGCTTCACAAGAAAGTTAAAGGCATAATCAACGATAACCGGCAAGAAAACCAATTAAAACTTCTTTTCCAGAAAACCAAATTAGTATGCATCAGCACATCGATAAAGTGACGATTTGGTAAGTCAAAAAAGGGTGTGTAGTAAATGCAAGCTAAAGGTTTATTGAAAATGAGTATTTATTGGCGTCTCTCTAATCCATAAGAGAGCCAAGGTACATTTACGAAAAGTGTAAAAATATTCAATGTCCCGTCATTAGTAATCTCGTGAAAGAAACTGGTTTAAAAAAAAATAAACTATTTTAAGGTACCGCAACAACACAAATTCATAAGTTTATCATTACGTACGTGGTATAGGTACAACAATTACTAATTTAAACGTAGTAAATGGTTGTTTGGGGCCGTAGTCAACGCAAGAACTCGCAACAATGGTCGAATTGAGACAATGCAGCGAGCCCTTGCGATGATAATTAATAGAATTAAGGAAATGTTCGAAGGCGACTTTACAGGTCGTGTGGGGTTGATCTCATTTAAAAGATGAGGTTGGTCCAACGTTGAAAATATTATATCGTATATTGAAAGAAAGAAAGTACAACACGTTTGTTTCTAACATAGTGAAACAATGGATGCATTGTTGACAAGTTTAAAGGGACAAGGTATCACGTTCCAAGAGCACATACGATATTTGTGTTTAAAGCCGCAAAGTACAAGTTTAAATATATACGGCACGAAAGGACAGATGTAACCAGCAATGTACAAGCAAAATATTATGTAAAAAATAAGTTATTTACAATTTGAAAGATATGATGGGAAAATAATGGTCATAATTGTATACAATGATGATTTAAAAGTTGCCAGTAGCAAGGCACAAAATAATACCTACAAAGGCTGTAGCATTACAGTTTTAAAAATTCAAGTTAAAATCATATTACTTCCTGACCATACGGTTGCATTATTAACTAATAGGATAATTAAGCCTTACAACCAGAAACAACAGGTAAAGTTCCAAACAACTAAATTATTTAAGCCAAAAATGTATGGCAACAATAAATTTTCAAACAAATTTCAAACAAGTATTTAACGAACGAGTGAAAAATTTTCTTTGAAAAAATAGATCAAAAGCAATTACTAGTGTTTAAACTAAATAATCTTAACGAAAAAGCGACGGAAGATTAAAACAACGCAAAACAGCGAATTTTTTTTCCATTTCATTTAAATTGCGCAGACAAAACCAATTAAATGCAAACTGCGTATTGCAAAAAGTGGTTTTTCGAGCTTTTGTGTGCAACCAAGTTCAAGTCAACAGGTCACATTTTATTTCGGTAAAGGTCGGTGTGGAAAATGACAGAGGTCTGAAAAGCAATTAAGGGGCATGCTAGAAGCCAAAAATAACCACGAACTACACTTTTAAGTGGTCTTGGAAACTTAGACAATGGAGAAAGCAGCTGGTTCAGGTTACCCCCCACCCCCACCCCTCCACTTAATCCTAAGAGGCCTACAGACCAATTTTCGTCCATTTCTCCTACAGCTCTGGGGAACTCAGAACGCCACCCCCACCCCACGACCCTTCTGAGTATCCAAGCAGGCAGCTAGGCCAATCCATAGCCAAGGCTCGAAACAAGTCCATATAGGGAATCAGAAATTTTAGGCCATTCTTAACATGGCGGCCAACAAAATGCAGAAAATGGGGAGAGGAAAATAAATCCTTTCGAAGGGCAGGAAGAGCACTTCTTTTGGCCCCAAAGGAGGAGACAAGAAATATGCATAGTAATTTAACAACAACCGACCATTTCTGTAATACGATGATGAAAGTAAGGCAGACAAGTATATACAACACATAATGTGAGTTTATTAAATTAATTAATTAAAATTAATTAATTGAATTAATTAAATTAAAATAAAAAATAAATACAAATAATAATTATTAAAATTTAAACATAATATTTTTATATAACAGCAGGATGGACGCCGAGTAGGGGCATCTGTCAACGGCTGGCTTGAGGCGGCAAGCGTCTGAACTGTAGCATCTAACGAGAATAAATAAACAAAACAATGACGATTATAATCTTTGTCTTTCCAGGTGGTATAACTTAACATACTCTTAACTAAATTAACAAATCTGCTAACTATATCAACAAAAACAAATAGTTAGTAGGGTTAAGGAGTAGGCCGACAGAGAAGCAAGGCGAGGAGACTAAGAAGAAGCAAAGCAGAGAGAAAGGAGGGAGGAAGTTTAGGTAGTTAATCAGTTGATTAGTGAATTAGTAAGCCGGTAATTAGTTAAGTAGTCCAAATAAGTTAAAATAAATTAAGGCTAAAGGTAAGAAGCCAAAGCGTGCCTTCAAGTGTAAAGAGGACTAAAACACCGTAGATTGTAAAGAACGATTTAAAAAAAAAAAAAAAATTAAAAACAGAAGACAGTGAAGTTTATTTTGGAAATAAGCTAGAGTAAGTCCGATTTAAAAGCCAATAGCTAAGAAGAAGCGAATTCGAATCGACAAGGAACTAGTGCTACAATAAATTAGTGCTATAGTAGGAAGCAGCTACCAACTTTAACGCTTCAAGGCAATTTTAGACAAGATAGAGAAGGAAGGCAACATTCAAAGGAATACAAGTCAGCCTACATTACAGTGATTACAAAATACTAAGATGTCGACAAACAGAGTAAGAAACCAGAAGAGAACCTCTGCAACTTCCACCGAAAGTGATGTGGACTTGCCAGAAGGAAGCAATACGGCAGGTATAAGAAGAAATACAAGGGGCACAGCGGCAGCGAAAAATACTACAAGTATTATTGAAGGAAACTTGACTCCGGCAAAGAAAAAGAAGACCACGCAGGAAAAACGCCCACATGGAAGGAAAACGCTGAACCTAAACATGGAAAATGAGAAAGAAATTCCAAATGACGAGGAAACGAATGAAGAGACGAATGACGAATCTGAACAGGAAAACGAAGATGAGAGAATTGAGAAGGCGGCTGCAAACAAGAAAAAGAGAGGGCGACCAGGGAAGAAAGGCCAAACTCAAAACAAAGATTATGAAATAGAGAAGGAAGCAAGAAAAATTAGAGAAGCTGAAAACGAAAGACGAAGCACTAGGGAGAGAGAAGAAAGAGCTAATCAGGATGTAAGAAGAGACCGAGAGCTTGAAAACATGAGGACGATGATACAATGCATGGCCGAAAATAGGCAACAGCCTGAAGTAAGACAAGCGGAGCGCATTAATAAATACAGTCTGATGGCCATCCCATTGTTCGACGCAAAAGATCCTAACGTGAATGCAAACACGTTCGTAAAAATGGTGGCGCATCTAAAAGAAGAAAACCCTAATCTCCTTGACAGGGAACTTATAGGCGCTGGAAAGGCGCGCCTACGCGGCTTACCCTCCACATTTGTAACAGAAAATAGAGATTGCACGTCGGGAAGCTTCGAGAAATTCGGAGAAGAATTAATAAAAGCATTTGGAATCGTCGACGAAGAAGAAGCACTGCGGAATTTCCATGAGGGGAACCAAATGGAAGGAGAAAAAATACAAGAATTCTGTGTGCGGCTAGAAATCCTTGCAGGACAAGCATGGCCAGAAGGAAATAACATAGTACTATGGGAAGAATCAGGGAAGAAAGCGGAGAAAGAAAGAAGCCTCTTGTCAGCGATGAAAGGACGCACGAACAATGAAATCCATGACTGCATGAGAATAGTGAGACCAACAACATAGCAGCAAGCAAGAACTGAAGCAATCGCACATCAGAGTGATTTAGAATCAAGAGAAAAGAGAGAGCAAACCATAGAAAAGAAGTTATCAACGGACCAAGGAATAAAGAAGGAAGAAAAAACATCCAACACAAAGGTAGAAAAAGCGCAAGAAACAGAACTGGAGAAATCGCAAAGAGAAGAAATCGCCCAACTGAAGCGAAGATTAGAAATCAACGAAGATGTTGCAGCAATAACAGAAGTAGGAAACAGACAGCATAGGCGCCACTGTGAAAGATGCGGCAGGGACGGCCACGAGGCTTTTGAGTGCTTCGCTAACCTAAACAAAATAGGAAGAGGAAGCTACAGAGGCAGAGCAAGAGGCAATCAACGACCACAGCCATATCAAGGCAACGGAAGCTTTAATCAACCGCAAACATTCCCAGGCCAAAGCTGGAATAACCCACTAAACTACAACAGTGAACCGGGACAGCCATACATCTACCCGGGAAGCTACCATGTCCCACAAAACCAAGGCAGCGGAGGAACACAAGGTTATAGTGCGCCGCCAAACCAAGTGAAAACAGAACCGCAAGGCTACAACGTTCCACAGAACCAAGGATACCAGACAGGTCAAGTTTGGAACAATCAACCATTCTTTGGGTACGGAAACCAACCCAACATTGCCTCTGTAAATGGAGACCAGGGAAGCCAACAAATAAACAACGGCCAAGCAGGCAACGTGGGAAACAATGCAACAACCCAGCAAAGACAAACAAGCAATATAAAGACGGAAAGCGGACAACAAGGCAGCGTAAAACAACAAACCAACAACCAAGAGGGAAATAGCAACTACGGACAAGTGAGTAAAAATTACAAAGGTACAAATCCCATCCCAGGATTTATACCAAGGAATAGAGGTCGCAGAAATAGAGGGAGAAGCAACACCAGAAACGGCAACTACGAGCCAGTGGGAGTGAGAGGCACCTAACAAGACACCAATGACAAACAAAGAAGAAATCAGCAAAGTGGGCAGGCGAAAAACGAGTAAAATCTTCGAACGAAGCCAAAGTGTTGGAAGATAAGCCTGAAAGAAAAGAAAAAGAGAAAAACTTTGGAACCAAAAGGGAAAAACGAGAAGGGACGAAAGAAGAACCACGCCGTGAAGCAAGAGAGGACGGTAACGCGGAAGGAACAAAAGAAAAAGAGGCCCCAGGACTATACGACCCCGCAAGGGACACAAGTGGTATAGAAATAAACACAAAACATCTGAAAACAACGATTTTAGACAGCAACAAATACGGGGAATCAAGGATCGAAGAATACGTGGATTTTTTAGACCAAATTCAAGCAAATATCCTGTTCGAGGTCTTATACTGAGCAAATCACTGGGAGCAACAATATTTAAAGAGAAGTGACAAAGACGTACGCGTACCTGGGCTGGTAGCCTATTTTGTGAAAACAAACTATGGATATTCAGGGCTGATGCATAAGCAAAACACAGAAATACCAGTTGATTTGCATAAATTAATGGAAGAGGTCAACTTAATGCTTCACCTGAATTGCAACTCACTGCCCCTAAACCTGTACCAAAACGAATTCGACAGCGTGGGTTATCATTCAGATGACGAACCTGAGTTAGGAAAGACACCTACGATAGTCACAATATCACTCGGAGAAGTGCGCACACTCGAATTTAAGAATAACCTAGATCCAACGGACAAGCGCCAATTTATGATGTCGCATGGCAAAGGAATTGTCATGTCCGGTGAAACTCAAGGAAGGTGGGTCCACCGAATCCCCATGGAACGCCAAAACAGAGGACCACGAATTTCCATCACCCTGAGAGAGATGGCGTCTAAAGGAGACAATGCGGCACCCACCAATCAAGAGAAATCAAAGGAGCAAACAGACGAGTTGGGAAAGCGGGACGGAAACCCGACAGAGAAGCCGATCCCACAGCAACACGGGGCAGCTGAACAGCCAACCGAGGCAGAGGAAAAGAAAGAGGAGACAACGGCGACCCATACAGGGAAGCAAAGTGAACTCCAATTGGGGGCAGACGCACAGCCGACCGAAAATAAAGAAAACACAGAACAAATGGATAAGCAAGAAAATACAGAAAATAAAGAAGACGAAACAGATGTGGCGGCAATCAAGAACGGGGCCCATAGAAGGTCTCACGTAGTGCTAAATCTAGCAGGCATTCCGTGTGCAGTCTTGATCGATTCGGGAGCTGACGTGAGCCTAGTTACGCAATCAACGATTACAGCAATCAAGAAATCCCCAACAAACATGATCAAATTAGCAGAAAACCCCGTTATAAGGAAATTTAAAGGGATAGGAGGTACCGTAACTAGTACATGTACGGTCGAAATAGAAGTAAGTCGAGGACCATTCAAGGACACAATGCAATTTCTGGTAACTCCAGACGGAGCTTTCGGACAAATGGATGCACTATTAGGCCAGGACAACTTATCAACAAGAAAGGAAGAAGTTATCATCCTATGCAAAGCTGGAGAAGTACATATCAACGGAATTATCCTAAAAGCCAGCAATAATGTGGATGATGCATTGGAGTGCTATTTTCGCAATGAAGATATAACGATAATAGAAAACAATGAACAGGAAGCGCTAGGAGCAAGAATAGAGGTTAGTTGCAATGCTTACGAGGGGACGGCGCATCCACTAATTATGGAAGACATAATGGTGATCCTGGAAAAGGATGAGGAAATAGAAGGCAACACTCAGAGAACCGTGTATGGTAAGGTGATGTGGGCTTACCCACAAGTCCAGACAGGAATATTTAGCCCCATAAATTTGGAAGAAGATGCAGGATTTGACTCGGTGGCAGTAAACATAAATAGTGACGGCAGTATACCGCTACGAATCACAAATATTTCAGAAGACATATTGAGACTAGAAAAAGGGAAAATAGTGGGAACATACACTACCCTAACACTACAAGAGGAACCACAAGTGATGACAGGAAAAGAAGAGTTAGGTCCAAAGAAACCAAAATACTCAAAACAAGAATGGAGCGAGATTATCGCAAATTTTAATTTAAAGGCACCAAGTAGGCTAGAAGCGGCAGAATTTGCTAGTAGGCTAAGGAAACATGAAGGCACATTTGCCAGAAACGATATGGACCTGGGGGTTTGTAAGTTTTACACCCATGACATTGATACAGGGGCAGCTGCACCTACAGCCACGAGGGCTTACCAAGTCCCTTACGCACTCAGAGGCGTAATGAATGAAAAAATCGACGAACTGATAAAAATAGGAGTGGTGAAGGAAAGCAACTCGGCTTGGTCGTCACCCTGCATTTTGGTGGCTAGAAAACCTGACGGATACCGTTTATGTGTAGATTTACGCATTTTGAACAAATCCATAGAATTACCTGCTAAAGAAATACCATTAATAAGAGAGATACTGGACGCGCTACACGGAAAAAGGTGGTTTAGTAAGCTCGATTTTAAGTTAGGGTTTTTCCAAATTCCTTTAACAGAAGAAGCAGGGAAAAAGACGGCATTTTCGACGTGTGGACGTCACCTACAAGTCACAAAACTTATTATGGGATTGAAAACGGCGCCGATCGCGTTTCAGAACTGTGCTGACGTCATCTTAAGGCCCGTGTTACACAGATTCTGTGAGTGCTACATCGATGACGTAATCGTCCATTCCATAACGTTCAAACAACACATATAACACGTGGACCAAGTACTAACACTGATCGGCAAATCAGGTATGAAACTGAGCCCAAGCAAGTGCAGTTTTGCCAAAAGGGAAGTGATCTATCTAGGATTCCTAATATCGGAAAAAGGAATACGCCCCGACCCGGCGAAAGTGAAAGTAATGGTGAATTTTCCGGTCCCTAGAACAATTAAAGAAATTAGGTCGTTTCTCGGCCTGGCTAGTTTCTATAGACGCCATATTCCCAACCACGCAAGTATAGCAGCTACCCTGCACGACCTCACCAAGAAAAATATGAAATTCACATGGCCGGCAGAAGCCCAGGTAGCGTTTGAAGCACTGAGAAAAAGCCTAGTAAATGCGGCACTACTGAAATTCCCAGACTTTACTAAGTCCTTCTGCGTAGAAAGTGACGCCTCGAATTTCTCGGTAGGGGGCGTCTTATCCCAAGATCACTCAGGTGTGTCGTACCCGTTAGGGTACGTTTCCAAAAAGTTAACGCCCACGCAAATGAAGTACACGGTAACGTGCAGAGAGCTCTTAGGAGTGCAATACTGCATCAGACAGTTTCGCACATACCTCTACGGAAAAAAATTCCGCTTAATAACCGATCATTCTGCAATCATAGGGCTCATCGACAGTGCTCAATTAAGTCCGCGCCTGGAACGCTTGCTAATTGAGCTGAGAGGTTACGAATTTGAAGTTATACACAGAGCAGGTAAAAATCACCTGGCGGCTGATGCCCTAAGCAGGATTTCCATGCCAGACGAAGAAGTGTTCGCAATCAGTGAACTAAACCCAATGTGGCCACTGAAGCAAGTAACAAAAGAGCAAAACGCCGAAGAATACTGTAAGAAAGTTAAGTTAAGGCTGGAAAAGAAAACAGGACTGCAGGGAGAAGAGAAAAATGAAACAGGTGGAAAATTCTTCATAAATAAAGAGGGAACGCTCTACAGGAAAGTAGAAGCCAACGAAGAAGTTGGAAGACTAGCGGAAACATATCAATTAGTGCTACCTAAAACAATGAGAAAGGAATGCATAAGCAGACATCATACGTTGCCAACTGCGGGTCATCTCGGGTGGAGAAAAGTAAAGAGGGCAATAGAAGAACACTTCTATTGGCCAGATATGATTCAAGAAATAAAAACCCAAATAAAAGGGTGCACTATATGTCAGGAATTTGGCAATCCTGTACGAAAGTACAAAGCCAAACTACAAGAATTTAGGGCAGCTACTAGAGTCAACGAGTCATGGTCCTTGGATCTCATGGGGCCTCTCAGCAAGTCAGAAGAAGGGTTTGTGTACATTTATGTGGCCATAGACCAATTTTCGAGGTATGTAGTGACGGCCCCACTTAGGGACAAAACGGCGGCAACGGTAGGGAAGGTGATAATTGAGCAGATCTTCTTACGTTTCGGTCTATGTGACAGTATATGTAGCGACCAAGGATCTGAATTTTTGAACGAGGTGCTAGCGGAAACTACGGCAACCTTAAAGATACACCAAGCCTTCGTAGTGAGCCACACTTCCCACGCTAACGGCCTAGCCGAGAGAGCGGACCAAAGTATATTGAATATACTGAAGAAAATAACGGCGGACAACCCACTACAATGGGCGCAGCAACTTCCCACCGCAAATTTTGCCTACAATACCACGATCCATAGTTCCACAAGGCTTACACCCCATTATCTAATGTTCGGTGTTGATCCAAAAACACCAAGCGCAATAATGTGCGAAAGACCACGAGTACGGTACAATGAAGAAAACATGGCCCAATCAGTGGAAAATAAGCTGAGAAGAGCCTATACCCTAGTAGAGAACTTCAACAAAAAAGCCTGGTAGAAACAAAAAGCCCAGTATGACAAAACAGTGAGAGAATGGAATTATCAGCTTAATGATATTGTTTACGCAAAAATATTCCTGCATTTGCCAGAAATATCTGTGAAACTACAAAGAAAATGGCGGGGTTTGTTTAGAATAGCACACTTCCACACGCCTACGCGGAAGATACAATCGAACCACTAACATACAAAGGATGTGATCTGTTAGAGCAGAAGAAACAAGAAAGAAAAAAACTAACGAAACAGGAAGAAAAAATAAAGAGCTACATTGAGCAACTAGCCCTAAAGCCAGATATTGAAGAAGGAGACGAGAATTGGCAGCAACACGTCGAAACTGACGAGAGCGAGGACGCGCAGTTAAGCCAACGAGAGAATCCGGGAGTGCTCGATCGTCTCCAAGCCTGGAACGAAAGGTGGAGAGAAACGACTCGGAAGAGACAGGTAGCGCCTTCGAGTGGCATTCAAAAGCGCTCAAAACAAAGACGGGACGAACAAAATTAGCTAGAGCTCTAAAAATGCCGCAGGCGAGAAAAGACGAGAGACGCATTTCCAGGTAAAAGGTGAGATTAGGGAACTCGCAAGACGCTAGTAAGGCAAGTCAACTAAGACGCGAGCGGGACTAACGCACTCAACTCAAGAACGGAAAATAACAGAAAACGAAAGAAAAAATACAGCAAGTAAGGCTACAAACAGTACGAAGCTACACGTATGAAATAAAATATTGTAAGGTAAACTACAGTTATTTTAATAACAATCATATACGTAAGTATAACTTGCACCACGAAAACACTTAAAAAGATGCAAATAAATAGGCTATACTGATTAGAGCCTAGAAATAACTAAATACGGCAATACTTAGCCTAACCTAGACATAGAACTCAAGTATAGGGAATTAGTGTAAATAATTTTTAAGTACTATTAAAAACATGGTTTAGCAACAGTAGAGCGGTGAC
Organism: Lithobius nodulipes; assembly: GCA_034698005.1. Classification (NCBI taxonomy): domain Eukaryota; kingdom Metazoa; phylum Arthropoda; class Chilopoda; order Lithobiomorpha; family Lithobiidae; genus Lithobius; species Lithobius nodulipes. The sequence goes on from JAQIVB010000023.1 coordinate 12,202, forward strand.
GGAATATTTAATCAACTAATATTAAGTTTAGTAACAAGTAATAACTAAACAATATACAGTATGTCAGAAGTTTTAACAAGAAAATATGAGAAAATGTTTAAAAACACAAACATAACCAAGCAACAAAAGAACAACAACGCAAAAGAAAAGGTAAGCACCACCCATTTAAATAAAACCGACAAAAGGTGCATATCAATAAAATCATTCAAAATTTGGCAGATGCCACATGAAACCTTTGGTATACTAATGAAAAATGCACATTCAGAATTTTAAAGTTCATACGCTAATAAACGGGCATCGATTCAAAAATAAACAGTAAAATTTGGAACAACATACTTAAGATCAAAATTTGACGCTATAAATAATTACAATTTAATAAATAAAAGCCAAAATTAATGAATTTAATGTTACGGACCCAGCGCTCTAACGGTTGGCTGGGACGATCTTTGGCGAGGTCATTTGGTTTTAAATTACTAAACTATCGGACCTTAACAATAACTAAGCTTGCCTAGAAAAGAAATTTTACTTGAATTAAGCATCGGCAAGAATTAAAAGGCATCGTAACATTGTAATTAAGCCCAATTGCCTTCAAAAAATAAAATCGAAAATGCGTATTCAAAATCTCGTACGCATCAGGGGCCATTGATAATAAAAACGCGGCAACAGATTGTTAAGAGTATAAGTCAAGAACACAAACCAATCATCATAAAATCAATAAAATAATAAATAACAAATCAGCTTACCACATTTAGAAGTAGGGTCTCCCACAACTCGTCGGGACCGCTCGACACGGCAGCACTTCACGTGATAAGTAAATGGAGTGTCAAACACTCGAACGCGGGGAAGCACAACCCGGGCCAAAAGGTGTTCGCACCAGACGAGAGGATTTGCTCTACACTGATGAAAGTGTTGAACATGGCGTCTAAGGCGGACCGATCTGGATTAGTAAGGCAGATTACTGGGAATGAAAGGCGGAAGGCCCGTGGGAAAGAAAAGACTGGGCTGTAGACTATCTTCGTTGGACAGTCTTTGAACGAAGTCCACGGAATCCTCTCCAGGAAAAGGCAGCAGGCGAAATATAGGGCCGACATGAGGACACTGAGTGTGAAGATGCCAAACACCATAACGCCAGAAGAGACAGGTCAGGGAATGTTCCACGCGGTCCCCGGCATCATGATTATCAGAAAATGTATGAAGGAACACATCGTATGACAAATATCCCGTAGCTGCAGGGATAACGACATCGTCACCATACAACATCGGCGGGCGGCGCCAAGGATTCATTGCGTTGGCAGAAGACACTAACAGCAAGGCGATCAGGACGAAAGGCGGTGAAGTAATGACAAGTAAGCAGTGGCGGACGGGTCATCAGTCACGTAGACACAAGTGGATGACGTATTGGATTCAACCACAAGAAATAGGTGAAGAAAACCCCCACCCCACCAAGGTCAAGTGGACTGAAGTCGGAAAGTGCGAAATCAAGGAAGTATAAGGTAACATCAAGTAGGCAAGTTTTCTAGGTCAACGAAGCAAGAACGGAAGAGGCCAATAAACAAGAAGAAAAGGAGAACTTTGAAGATAAAGAAAAGGTGGAAATTACAAAAAAAAAATTGCAAACTTAACTCGGGGAAATTCGGAGCAATAAGCTCAAAAGAAAATCTAAAGAAACAACGGGAATACGATTAAAGAAAAATTAAAAATAAAATGAAACAATTATAACCAACAAGAAATAATAACGAAAACAAATATAAACAAATAAATAAACCCATGACATCGACAAACAATTACAAAGTACAAAACACAAGTAAGAAATCACAAATAACAACACGTTGGAAGAATTTACTTGAATAATAAAGAGACAAAAAATATATCAACAAAATAATATGCTCTAAAAGATGATTGCAACCTATAGCTGACGGGTGACTTCTGACTGGTGACTAGCTTTAACAATTTATGACGAATATAGTGATAGAACATATTGAAATGTATGCAAGGCACTTCAATATTAAGGCACGAAAAAATAAAGGCAACATTAACGTAAAACTAGGCGGTAGTTGCCACTACAAGGCCAACGTAGATTAAAACGGGGAGTGTCTCTTAGCGCAATAGGCACCCCTCGAAAATGAGAATCAATGGAATGTGTGTAAACATCCAAAGAATCTCAGAGTTGCATTCAAACGCAAATAGTTAGGAGTGCACCTGTGAGTTTGGACAGATGTAACTGTCTGGCTTCAAAAGCAGTAGTAAGGGGTGTAAAAAATAATGACAATCAATTGAATTGCTAACATAGGTAGGAAGCTACGAAATAGGCCTATGGCCAGTCAGAGAACCTCACTAGGGACAAATAAAGTACATATGGGAAATACTATCTTGGACGAGGATCACAACAGAAATAGATTTCAGGTGTTCAGTAACTCTCAAGCAAGAAGGTGAAAATAGCAAAATGTACGAAAGGATTGGAAGAGGCCATTCGAGAGTAACATTTTCAAAGTCCAATTGTACAGGATGCTAACTTACAAGAAGGAGAGAAAGGAGCAGTGGGAATGAACGATAACTGAAATCAAAGTCTGGTTGTAAATAGATTAGCGGCTTCAAAGAAAGGGAAGGTGTAGGACCACGATTCAAACAATAAAAGGCCAGATTAGAAAAATGACAAAATTTTAGATTCAATTAATGGTCATATAAGGTGGTATTAATTTAACGTTCAAGTCTGACAACACCTGGGGCACTCGAGTGTTTATCGGAGCGTTTCGCGGACGTAAATCGATACTTACATGAACAGTACAACCCCGGGGTTACCCTGTATAAAAGGTACTGGTTAATTTCACTGTGTATACGGACGAATTAGCCAGGAATATGCGGCCCAATTTAACAATCTGGTCTTAGAAAATAGGTTACGGTTAGGATGTTTC